>JARJLF010000297.1:0-243915 GCA_029378395.1 Mycena leptocephala
TAGTCTTGACAGCGAGTCGGCGTGAGTGCGCTGTGGGATCCAGTCCGTCGTCCGGCCCGATAACGAGTCGTTGTCATTCGGGGCATCATAGACGAGTCCGGGTGCTGCCTGTACGACCGACAGCCACCAAACAGCCACCCGAAAAGCTTCAATCGGTCGCATCCTGTTCATTCGGTTTCTTCATTTCCTCGGGGTGTGGCAAGGACACGAGACGGGATCATGAGTTGGAGCCTGAGGACGGTTCGTGTTTGGCTCTCTCCACGGAATCCATGTTCTGTCTTCCGGATTGGCTTCGAAAACTTGCCGCCCCCTCTCTATGTGTTCGCCCAATTTGAAGACGATGTAAGCTGTGATCTCGAAGCTGTCACTGATGACTCACATCATGTCACGGCACGGCACGGTCTGCATCCACACTGGCGCTCTCTGCGGCGTGCGCTGTCCAGCCCACGAAGTAATCATCTCAGGGAGTGTCCAGTATATAAAACCTTGACCGGTCGTCCTCATCTGTTCTTGCTTTCTACTGTCTGGGAAAGCTACGGCCCGGCCCGGGAAGCTCCCCTAAATGATTGTCCAGGAAAATCACCTAGAATCCCGTCTGCAACTTTTCGAACAACGTCACGGTGTTGCTTTTTTTTAAAAACAAAAAAATATCCCAAAAACGTCGCCGCGCTGGAATCTGGATATATCCAAGTAAGTTATACTCTCGGTAGCCGCCGGAATTCTTTGGATATTTTTTCCTCTTGGAAACCTTGCTAGGTTTAACGAGCTGCGATATCAGCGGGTATTGGACCGAATTCAAGTCTTGATGAAGCCTTGGTCTCAACTGAGCAAGAAAAGAACTCTGATCAGCTCGCATCATCCCGTTGACACCACTGCGCATCAATGTTACACGTCTACATAGTACAAAGTATATAAACCTATTCGCGCACTAGTGCATCCGGCATCTGCCTCTCTCTCACACATACTATCATCACAACCCATGGTCCTCAAACTGTACTGTGGCAGCCGCCCCACCGGGGGAGGCGGGATCGTCGCCATGGTCCTCGCGGAGAAACAAATCCCATTCTCGCACGTCCTCATCGACCTGGGGAAGGGCGAGCACAAGACGCCCGAGTTCCTCCAGCTGCAGCCCTTTGGACTCATTCCCGTCATCGTGCGCATTTTTTTATTTTATTTTATTTCTGTGTTGTGTTGGTGTGACGTTTCCGTACTGATCGATATGCATTATGTGGCCAGGACGACGATGGTTTCATCCTATACGAGAGCCGCGCCATCTGCCGGTACCTTGCAGAGAAATACGCCGATCAGGGCACCCCGCTGCTCCCCACGGGACTCGGGGAGAAAGCCATCTTCGAGCAGGGCGCGTCGATCGAGTTTGCGAATTTCCATCCGCTGATGCTCAAGCTGGCGAACGAGATATTCTATAAACGGTGAGCCCGCTCGAACTGCGGGATGCGATGAGTTGAACAACGATGAATGGGGAATCCAGGAACAGCGGGCTGCCCAAAGACGAAGTCGCCATCGCCGGATTCGTGTCCGAGTTGTCCGCCAAACTCGACGCCTATGAGATTATTCTAGGCAAACAAAAGTTCCTCGGAGGAGACGTGAGTCCGAGTCAGCCTTCAGAATCTCTGTTTCCCTCGTAGTACATTCCAATTTGATTCTCATAATTGATTTTCACCGACAGAATCTGACGCTCGCAGATTTATTCCACCTGAGCTTCATGCCGTTCCTAGAGACCATGGGGATCGATATAATGCAGACCAAAGGACCCAACATCACGCGGTGCGTAGTTCGCCTCCATGCGTAGTCCCAACTCCGCTGCAAGCATACTGACTTAAACTCTGCGTGCAAGATGGTGGAACGAGCTCATTTCGCGGCCAACGTGGCTCAAGTTGAGGGCGGACGGGATCCAAGGAACAGCGAGTTGACTTACGCATGGTATCTGCTCTGTAAACTTTTATTTACTTCATGGGCCGCGGACACAAGAGAAAGGGCTGCAATCCGGAAGACGGAGCATTATTAGGAGAACCAAGCACGGAATGAGGATATCAGTGGGGGCGGTCATGATTGCGTGCGTCGAGGCATGGAGTGTTTCCTTCTCTACATACCTAAATTCTTACATAATCGCATATGCCTCATTCATAGCGTACTTTACGAACGCACCCTTCCCAGCCCCCACATATGTAAGACTTCCAGACCTTTTTAACGTCGTAGAGTGCCTTGAAAGTGCCGCATGGGCCCGCGCGCAGCGGCACTATAATGGAACAGAAATGAAAAATCACTCTCACTCTCGAACCCCGGCGTACATGAGATGACCCCGGTTGTGTAACTTTATTCAGAGTGTTAAGCATCAGACAGTAATCCTGGGCTCTCGGGCCTCACAATGCATGCAGCGACCCGGCCGCTCTCGAGGTTCTTGTATGACCGTCAGGTACAAGCCTTTCTCAAGAGCAACTAGGGCTTTCCTTCGAAGTCAGCCATCGAGGAGTACTCGTCATATTTCCGTTCGTGGGGATGAGCTTCCGTTTCTCCTCCTTGAGCGATTTCACAGCTGAGAGGACAAAGTGTCACACCGGCCATTGATTGTGAAGTTTATTCTGAATCATGTGGGGGGCGAGGAGAGGTTGAAAGGGTCGTGGAGGGAGTAGAAGAAGCCTAGGACCAAGCACAAATATTTGGGTAGGAAGGGACATTTAGAATGGGTGGTGCAATGGGTTCTCCCCAGGCGGGGGGTTCCCGGTTGATATCACTAGGTAGGATCGGATGACACCCCACTGGAGAAAAGAGAGAATGGTGTAAGCTAAATTTGGTCTGAACGATGTTCTTCACTGACACTAAGCAGTCAATGTCAGATTAACTGTGCCACTGGCAGTGCCTGTCATTTAAAGCTGGCCGCTGATCACACAGCCCTTCGTCTCTTTCCATCTCCCATCTTCACCACTAGCAATGGTTGGTGCATTGGTTCCTTACACGGGCCCACTTGCCCCAGGGGAGGCCGCCGAATCTTGGAGAAACGCCGAAAGATGGGCCATGATTCGGAACCCCATCCCAGGTCGTACGTTAAATAAGGTCTACTCAGTCATTGGGCAGACCCTGGAGACCCATGCCAATCGTGCGGCGCACCATCTAGGCTTGGGTCCCAACGTTGTCGCCGGGAAAATTACATCGTTCTTCGGCACTGGAGCGGAACGGCAGCTGCGCCTCAGTGCTTTGCGGGATAAGATACCGGAAAAGCTGGAGAGAAATTGCTTCAGACTGATGGAATATACTCTCCCGTGCGGCAGTCCCACGCTCTGTTGCACCCGCGATTAACCTACGTCTCCATCTACAGTACCGAGTCGTCGAAAACGCAGTGCCAGGCCTTTGAGCGAATTATCACTCTCATCACTCTCTTCCCCGGGTTACGATTTATCTTCTTGCGTTCAAAGTGCATGCAAGACGTTCCAGTCTTAGTGGACAAGCTCTCTGCACTATGGGATCGCTCTGACAACCCTGCGGACCCATATTGGTCCTTTTGGCAGACCTTTACCGCAACCTGCCTGTCGGAAACTAGCATCGCAGTGATGTTAGAGGAGACTCCTGTTTCTCAGCTGACGACTTGCCCGAAAGATAGTGGGAGCCTCAGTCTAATTGAGCGGCTGTTGGTTGCTCACAGTTGCGCGTGAGTGGTTCCAAATTGTCGAACTAGATGAGTCTAACGACAGAAACTAAAGGACAGACACAGCCTCTGCAATCTCTAATGCGCTCTGTATTCGATATCTGGCCGGGATCCTGGAGTTGCCGGGGTTTTGGATGAACATGGGAAGAGTGCATACTGACGTTGCGCGGAAACTATGTGCGGAAATGGTCCGGGTACTCAAAGACATTTCGATCGACATACTCCCCTCGGAGGAATTCCCCAGATCAGAGGATCCTTTCGACTACGACGGTGTTGACGTGCTAGCTGATGCAATTCTTGTCGGGATTTCGAGTTGGCTGAGTCAAATGAATCCCACTGAATGGCCTTTGCAACCCTGGTGCCTCCAGCTTCGTGAGGTTGTTCACTTATTACGTGGGTGCGTACAAATGCCTTCGTGGAGTTTACTCAGTGCATAATATTACTCTTAGGCCAATCGCTGCTGCCCTTCTGCCAAAGTCCCTCTCTCGAGCTTCAAGTGACTCATTCGAGAAGGACATACCAACCATTTATCGCGAGGTTGAGCTTGATGTTATGGTAGAGACTTCAACCAAGACTATACCACCTCCCGTTCCTGGATTTGGTTTATACTCTTCGGAAAATGTTGCCGGGTCGGAAAAAACAGCTGCCCCGCCCGTCTCTCGAGAGAAGAACTCGTTTGAGGATGCAAAACTCACGCGGGAATTTAAGATTGTCGTTCTCGGATGTATGTCTTCTGTTCCTTCAAAGACTCGAATACTCATCTGTTCAGCGTGCGGAGGCGGAAAAACACAACTCATCGGTACGTCTGATCTTTCTCTCACTCCACTTCCTAATCAAGTTTGTCATTCTACTTCTCAATGGTTTGACCTTCCCCCCAGAACGTTTCATAAACGATACCTACGTTGATGACGGTGATCCTATGTGAGTCTCGCTGTGTAAATTCCGGCTGTAGATTAAGCCCACCGCAGGATAGAAGGTCCGTGTCGGCCACAGTCGTGCACGCACAATTTTAGAGTTCTGCATAGAGGTCTACCGTCGACAGATTCTTCTCGACGATGAGATATCTCTCGTGCGTCTGAGGTTCAATCACCGGATTCCTCGTCTAACTCTCTACTTTAGCTTGAGGTCCTCGATACTAGTGGTTTAGAAGAATACGAGCCCATTTACGAGTTCTGGATCAGGGTGACTCCCATTCTGACACACTTATCGCCCGATCGTGAACTGATGCGTATGCTAGCCTGCCGATGGATTTATCCTCGCATTCAGGTGAGTTTATATTCCACCTTGTCTCCGCTCTCTCGTAATGTTTCCTCAATCGAACAGCTTGACTGCGGAATATGGTTTGAAGGAAGTTGAAACTCTCCGTGACAAAATATATCGGATCAAGGACACACAATCGGTTCGCAGTCTCGTTTTATTTTACAACTTTTGGGCTAATTGTCATATAGGTGCCTATCGTCGCGGTGGGCCTCAAGAGCGATCTCCCGTATGAACGGCAGGTGGATGCAGCGACCATCGAATCCCTTTCACTCAGTGGAACATCCCTTTCTACGAAGCCTCAGCAAAACTCAACTGGCATGTTGACAATGTGTTCGAGGACCTATTGCGACAACTTCGACTGCCATGTCGGAAAAATCATTGTTGACCTATCAGGTCTGAGACCTTCCGATAACCTGATATGGTCTGATATTGTCCGCGCAGGGACAATATCAGGCCATATATGGCGATCTCAGATCTGATATTCTGAGGCCAGAACATATATTGTAGGTTGTCCCAGGGAGTTCCAATTTGAGCTGTCAACGGTAAACGAGGAAGAGGCACATGTTATGCAATGGAATAAAATTGTGGCTGAGACAAAAATACATAATTCAATTCCCAGCGCGTACGAACATATCCCCGTCAATCAAGTCGTTGAGGTAGGTCAAGGACGGTTTGTTAGCATCGGAAACTGGAATCATATGGGCGCCACGAATCAAGTACTTCACCAAGACCAAGTCCAAGGACTTCTTCTCGTCGTAAACCCGACAACCCGCCCATTTAGTCTTTGGTGTCCAGTTGCTCTTCTTGAGCATGCGAACGACGGCGATGTCGCGGACAGACTCGTCTGGTAGTTGACAGCGCAACAATTCGACCAGGTGCGCAACAGTGAGATCTTCGGGCTTGTCATTCACGAGAGCATGGTCGTAGCGAGGATTGCCGTGGAAATTTGGGTTGCACCGGAGGATATCAGTCTCTTCTGTCCAGTTTACGCAGGACTGATATTTGAGTTGAATGCAACGGTGAGGCTCGATCTACGCGCAGGTCAGCATGCATTGAAGAAAGAGAAGTAAACCACGTACTTTGATGACTACGTCCGGTTGGAGTGCTTGATCGACGACGAATTCATTGAGGAACCGACGAAGATCAGCTGCAAAATTCTTGTCCTTCAGTTTTTGGCCCAACTCCTCAGCAGTCGTCCATTTGAGAGGCGAGCCAAGAGACCAGTGCAAGTCTGCACCTTCCCGGGTAAATTCCTCGCACTCGTCGCCTTCCATTGAGTTCACGGCGTCGTATGCATCTATGGCCATCCGAATTCGAGCAAAAGCTTCTTTATTTTCGTCAATACGCGCAAGCTGAGTAGAACAAATCAGCCCGAAAACAAGATCTGAGTGAGGTGGGGATCCAACCTGAGGATCGGTGTTCTTGAAGTTGGTTTGCTCATAAGCCTCCTTGACTTCCTGATGAAAGCCTTCTCCCGGACGAGTTGAGTAACCGGCGGGAACACCCTTGTCGTGAATGTCATCAATGGCATGGGCGCATGCGTGTTGCTTGTAAAATGCAAAATCCTTGTTGTGATCATTCTGGACGTGCTGATTATTCGTCAATGCTCTGATAGGAACAACAAAATTCGCTCAAATGTGGCTTACCTTGCAGTACCTCTCGTACGTTGCGGTGTACTTCTGTAACCGTGAGATCTGGACCTCGCTGATGCAGTCCAGCCCAATTGAGAAGCGGTAGAGCTGGTAGGAGCGAATACAATGTACTAATGATGAATTCGAGGGCAGGAGCTGAACGATACAGGGCAAAATACACTTAAAATTATGATTAGTCCCGGCAGAACTTAGCAGATTGGCGTGCACACCTTCAAGATGTCGAGAAATGCCTGGCCATCAGTGTATTCCTCGGTCGTGACGTTCGAGAAATGCTTCAAATTCCTCCACCGAGGGACGTTTCTCATGCTGTAATGGAGTCATTATGTTATGCGGGTTAAGCAGAGACAAAAAAAATTACTTCATCGTCAGTCGTCCCTTGTACCCACGCTGGCTCAAAACTTCGATGAGTTTGGGCCAGATATGCTTCCCTCACTTCCCGCTCTCGTCGGAGTGAAGGAGGTCATATGAGTTGGCGCTGTACGGATCAGAATTTGGCAGGGACCAGAAGAAGTTCTAGCACAATTTATAAGAGTTCTGCATACAACGAGATGGTTCAACACACCTCAGTCGCATGCAATCCAACCGATTGAAGGATGCGCTCGCTTTCAGTCTTTGTAGGAGCAGCGAGTGCCTGTTCATATTTTTCTCGCATTGTCTCGGTCGTGCGCAAAGTAAAGCTCTTGCAGATTTTGGCGAGATCATTGTGGTGAACCAAGCAACGGGGACAGGGGTAATTCGCCAGCGCCGCACGACAAGCGGAGACGGAGCAAGCCTCCTCACCGTCGATAGATGTGACCGGGATACCCGGATAACATACTCGCTGGATTTTATCGCCGCAGGTGAGAGCTTCGCCGTGCTTGGCAGGGCCGAGAAGGGGCCCAAAGATAACCCTGAAGACCTTGTGCATCACCTCGCGCTTGAAACGGCCCCAATCGACAAAAATTACGCCGGCTCTCTAGACGTTAATAACGTGTTCCGCGGCCCAAAAGGGCCAAAACTTTATTTGGTAAGCTCGATAGTTTGTGACTGTGACGTCCGCAAATGTTTACGTTCACCATGTAGAGTGTAACGCGTGGACCGGCGGCGTGTAAGGCAATGAAGAACACCGGCGTCCCAACTCAGGCTACCGGTAAATGTGTTTCCCAACTTTGGGCTCTTCGCAATACCACCCCGGGCGTGATCGCTGCCTGCGCTATCTTGGTGCGGCACCTTTTTTCAAATCCCCGCTCTGATTGACATGATGAACAAAAATTTAGACTCGTTGGGCTGTTTCCGCCGATATCGAGTTGACTCCGCGTGGCACGGAGACGGGTATCAATTGGCAAGCCGACCTTGAGAAGTACATCAAATATCTTCAAAACGGCCTCGACAAGCGCAAGGCATCCGTACTACGGATCTTCCGTGAGTGGGACGATATTTTCTTCCCCGATACCGACTCCAGTCTTGCTGCCAACGGCAATGGCGGCGATGAGGCTGAGAACATCGCGATTTTGACAGATCGCTTGGCAGTGCTTGTACGTACTCGTACAAGGCGAATAAGTGCCCAAATGAACAAGCCGACAAGCTATGTCCAAATTTAGACAAGTTTTTTGGTGATTCGTTCCGAACCGTTCGACAAGCACCAGAAGTCATCAAGGGCACGCGGACAAGTAGGGACATATTCAAGCGGGAACAAGGACAAAGTAGAGCAGGAAAATATGTGAATTATGTGAATATACATAGGATAGATAAGATGAAGAGCAGCAAAGTGCAAGCAAAGAGCCTGTGCGACGCGTTCCAGGCTTTCTTTGCAAATCGATTTCGTAGACCATCATACAAACGAGTTTTGCATGAATTGTAGTAAGATTATAATATATTCATCTGTTTACTCGCCTTGGTTGGTGGGCTCGGCTACTTGTCGAGACTTGTCGCGCTTGTCGACAAGCGTCGGCAAGTCGAAAAGTGCCCAAAGAGAACAAGTAATCTGTCAAGTCACTGATGAAGCAGCTGCAGGATGCTATGGATCTGTTGGATGCAGACGAAGAGGAGGTGCCGGCTGAGGCTTAGTAAATAATATCATACTTTAATTCATATGTTTGTGCCTCTATACACGCGTGTGGCCACCCTTTAGGTATTGTGATGTGTCGAGGCGGTGGTATGTATGAGATCAAAAAATGTTGGATATCGTGTCTTCCGTAGTGTAGTGGTTAACACCTTCATTTTAGTCCAACCAAGAGGTCGCGCGTTCGAGTCTCGCAACTAACAGTCAATTTATTACAGCCTTGAATCCATTAGATTAGCTACTGATTATTAGAGTTCAAGACTGACTTCATTGTAGAAAAGTCACAACAAAAGGTACAACGCTTGGTCTCACAAAAGGTTGGTTCATTTTTGTTTCTTCCCTTTTCCCAGCGTCGTCTGATCAGGCCCAATAAGGCGTCGTAGTCCTGATGTTTCGTGATTAGCCTGATAATGGCGCTCAGGTCTGATATTACCTGATATTTGAAAAAGGTACATTCTTGAAAAAATAAGGCACCCCCCGGTCTAATGACCTGATATTCTCTGATAATCTCATATTTTCGGAAATCAGGCAACAAAGATTTTTCCGACATATTATTTAGGTAGGTAGCATTACATAATCCTGGACCTGGCTTCAAGTTATAATATGTAGTTCAAGTTGATATATGCGCTCATAAGCCACACCATGGCATATAAGTACTTTCACGCCAACATGAAGTTGCAATGGCTTTCAGGCCCTTGCATCCGCGGCGGCGGCCAGCGGGACACTCAAATGATAATAACAATGATACTTCACATTTTCAGGAAATTCTGGGCTGCACAAAGGGAAAAAAGGGGGGAAAGGAACTTGAATAATATTGACACATTCTAAAAGTTACACTGGAAATATCCATACTGCGGCGATTGGTACATGGCAAACTCCAGAGGGTCTCGGCTATCGCCAGTTAACTGCGGTGGGTCGAAGAGATAATGGAGATGAGTTGCGCTGTTGTAATACCATCAGCGAACTGCGAAAAGAGTGGGAGGAAGGAAATAAATAAATAAAAGGCCGACCACGCACCGGAGATGAACTCTGTATTGCGAACACTACACCAGAATTGTGGGCTTCGGAGCACTCGAAAGAACGACAAGCCGGTTTGCGGGTGGCGAAGAGGCCTGAAGATGGCTGGTGGAAAGAACAAACACACCTAGTCCGCTTCGTAGCGCGCGATCTTCCCATGGACCCCACTGAGGGAACACTGGGGTGCTGGGACAAATAACTGCTCGCTCGGCATGCGGACACGAGGTGTAGCGGTTGCGTCGAGGAGGTGACGGCAGAGATTCCGCGCTCCCAGGAAAAAGTGTGGAAGTGGTTGCCTGCGCTGTTCGGCCTCATCAACTAGCCGCAGCTGACGGAAATTAGGGATCCGGCGATGGAGATTGGGAAAGACACGGCGGCGACGAGGAGTGGTAAACTCGAGGTGGAAGGTAAGGTGAAGAAGGCACGAAGAAAGGTGCTAAGTAGTTCAGAACTTCGGTGGCCCCCGATCCAGTCCTGGAAAAGAAATGTTGACAGTCTTGAACGTTGCAACTCCACTTCACTCCGTTTGAAAGAAGCGCAATCGAGTCATTAAGTGAGGAAGACCATTGGAAGCGAAGCATGTGAACTCTGATCATTTACGACTGGACGGTATGACACGCAAAACTCGTATCGAGGCTGTGATGCCCCCGTCCTCCCTCCAAATCTCCGGGGCACCTTGCAGTCGTAATATATCACCATCCCGGAGGAAACGACACTGGGGAATTGTCTTTCCTTTCCCCACCTTACTTCCGTCAATGAAAGTGCCATTTAGCGAGTTCGTGTCCCGTATAAAAAGCTGGCACTGGCTCCTGGCTGTCGTGGACCATATTGCTGCGTGATCGCGCGAGACCGTGGAGGACTGGAAGATTATGGCTGGGGATTTGTCGTCGGGATCCCATCGCCTGATATGGAGCGATGGCGCATCGTCCACGATGCGACAGAGGATAGAGCCGAAGGATTTGGAGGACGACTCTGATAAATCAGTAAACTGGACAAGTGTCGACGGCTCCAACCATTTCTCGGGGTTGGGGCCGGCATTCTGGGTTTCCTGCGTCTCCCGGTCAACCGGAACTTGTTTAGGACTGGGCAAGGACAACGGATGAGCCAGAAGGAACAATTTTGAATCAATGAATCGCCTTTACCCATATACATCGGCCTTTCGGTTTTGCAAAAATGATCCCCCAATTTCCACCTTCATGAAGGTCGGGCGGTGGGTGGATCCAGAGCCGAACTGCACGGTGTCACCGTCCTTCAGCTCATGGAGGGCGGAGTACGCGTCAGCCTGTGAGAGCCTCGTTCCGTTCAGGAACGTCCCGCCACTCGAGCGGGTGTCGCGGATAAAGAAGTGGGGACCGGGCACGACGAACACTTCCGCATGATGGAGGGATACCGCCTCGCGGAAGTCGTCAGTGTCTAGTAAATTCCGCATTGTGCCCATGCCATCAGGCGCTAATGATTCACGGGAGCGCCCCAAGGAGAGCGGTGTCAGGCCCTCCGCAAGTTTGCAGAGCACTGGCCCGAGGATGAAGGATCCGTTAAGCGGGATTGGACCCTGGATTGGGACAAAACGGATTCGATGATGGTCGGACGTTAGGTGCATGACATGAGATTGAGATCGTAGTTTGGGTGAATCTTGAGCAATTCTATCCCAGTGTTTGAATTTACGTGCATGCAAGCAAGAAGTTGAAAAACGCACTGTGCATTGACAGCTGCGGAGAAAACTGTCCTCGGGTTCACGACAGGAATATCCTGGATCTGGACAAAATTAGACCATAGTATCACTAGGAGTCGAGATAATTTACCTCCGTTATGAGATGGGATATTATGTCGTGAAGTCGAGGGGCTATAGGCCGGTCGTGGGCTTTCTCGACCCAGCAGGTTTCTGCCAGGGTCCATATTGAGCCAGTTAACTTTGGGACCATATCGGTGCTTGGTCTAGTCGGCCTCACGCCTCGTCGGCAAATTAGCTCCACAAAATCGCGGTTAGAGATGGTGGAAAATGGATCTTCGTCCGTGTAGAGCTACGCGGCAACCAGTGAATAGGTGGAGCAGAACAACGTTGGTTAAAATCCTTGCCTCGTATATTGTCATTCCGAATGCATATATGTCCGAACGTGTGGTGGGCTGCGAACCCGTGAAAAGCTCGGGCGCCATCCAGTTTCGGCTGCCACAGATTGCACCATTATCCCCCACGCGCGTGCGGCTGGTCACATCGGTCTTGACCCGAGATAGTCCAAAGTCACACAGAAGAGCCCTGTTAGCATTATCCACAAGGACGTTGGCCTGAGTTGCCCCCCTTAAGCTCGGTGTTAATTCGGAGGTTGAATTTCTACTCACTCCTTTCAAGTCACCATGACAAATCTGTCGTGAATGTAAATATTCGAGGCCGAGAGATATATCCCGAAGCTTATAAATATTTCGATCTTGACCATCCAGCCTATCATATAGTCGGTTGCACTCACAATGTATAGAGGATCGAAATTGGGGGATTGACGGAGGAGTTGTCGGGCGGTGTGGGGGATGTATGGCATGACAATGAAAGGCTGGTCGTCTAGGGTGTTCGCCCCAAGGAATTGTAGGATATTTGGATGCCTCAGAGTCGACCAGATCTGCGGAGCATTGAGATACGGACAAGTTGACAGTGTTGACGCACACCTCAATTTCTCTGCGAAGGACCTTTCGAATAGAAAAAGAAAAAGGTTAGCATGGACCGTGGGCACATGCGCTACCGCACGAACCTCAGCTCTGGGAGCGACACCAGCAACGTTCCGTACGATCTTTATCGCAACCTCGGTCCGGTTCCACGTTCCCCGATAGACCTTGCCACTGAAACACTGTGGTGAATGGTCGAGGCCATACGGAGGAAGTGGAGCGAACTCACAAGCCTCCCGCCCCTACTTCCCTCCCAAAATCCACCTCAAACGGAGTGATCATCCAATCTTCCACTTTCACTTGCTGACCACTCATCAAGGTAAGATACTGGAGCGCGTGGCCATAAAACGCGAATTCCGCATTATTGGCTATGCGTTGGCCAGCAAGTTTTCGTTCAATGGAGACCATCATGGCGAGCATATTGCCTTGATTTACGTCTTGTGGGAGTGATTATCCGAAGCGACCGATCACATTAAAAATCACGAACCTAGTGCGCGCCGCAGTTCTGCCTGATTTTGCTCCAGATTCTTCAGGCGAGCGTTCAGGGCTTCAGCATCCTGACTGCGTGCCCACTTATCATTTGATAAGGCATTCTGTATGTTCCACAGAGCCGAAATCTGCATACTCGAAGTCAGTATGAATTGCCGCGAGCAAAGAGATTATTTTCCTGAAAGGAATTTACTACCGTTCCAATTCTTCGGTAGAATCCGTCTATTCCGACAATCCGGGAGTCCTGGTGAAGCAGAGATTTGAAAAAGCCCCGTTCCTGCTCCTTCTGAATGAACTTCTGAATATCTTTCAATAAACTACGGGTATATACAAGTCAGCGCGGTGCAAGTCGCGAATGGGAATTCCGACCTATGAAGGTCCTGGAGGGCTCGAGCGCAGGTAGACTCCACGAGCCGCGATGCTCTGAACTGGGCATTCAAGATTGCGAGGAGCTGGGCCACAGCTTTCGCCAGCTCTTCCAGCTGTCTCCGGCTCTCGCTGACCTGCTGGACGGACGAGATAATGAATCTAAGTACATTGAAGGCCGCAGAGAGGCCGGGGACAGGGGTGATCCCGAGTATTACATCAAGAGCAGTTTCGAGAGACATCGTAGGAGGAGACAGGGGCGAAAGCGCTCGCTGCCGCTGAGCGCTTGCTTGAATGTACGGGAGCTGAAAAAGCTGTTACCCTTCCGATGCCGTGACGGTGGCGTAGCGCCTGTTTTATAGCCTTGGGACCCAGGAAGGAAATTAGGCCCCGAGGTCAAGGAATCGAACTTCCCCTGTGAAATACGAAGATGCCTGGCTGTAAGGCTGGCTAAAATTATGAGTATATTAGATTAGAGTCAATTATAGTTGTAAAATTACTATTAAAGATGGCACTGCATGTAGCCGGAATCGCGAGTCGGGGATGGATGGGGCCGCCGGGCCGCGAATGAGGCCCTCAGGGCCTTATCAAATGGCGGAGGAGGGTGATGAAGTGAGCTTCGACAGGGCTCTGCACGAGTTTGATGAAAGGATGAAATGCGACACAGCCATGTGATACAATCGCGTCGCGAAAAGGCTCCAAATAGGCGTCAATATGCTCAGTGTCTCCGAACCGAAAAATACGCGCATCTGGCCGTCCATTGCGATCCAAGTGACTTTATACTATTGGCCGGTGGCCGGCAGGTCAATGGTCACTAGCACTGTCCATGCTGGGTACGTCGCGGCCGAAAATGGAATCTGTTCAGCAATGAGAGAAATTTGAATGCATATAAAGGGCACTTATGGCAGCGGTTGGGTCCCAGGTGCCCAGTCGCGATATGCTCGCAGCGAGGAAAATATTCTAGCAGTAATTAGGTATGGGGAGAACGGGCTCACATCTCCAAAGGTGGTCGTGGCTGTTTCTTCGGGAACAGTCGCAGCAAATGAACCCCAGAGACAGTGAACCTGGTTGAATTGTCGGAAATTAATAAATGAGCAATGCGAATACGTCAGAACTCGCCCAGTTCCTGTGTAGGCTTCCGAGAAACTGGGGCGCTAATCACATCGCAGTACGCGCCGTCCAGAAGCGACGTCGCGAACGTCGTGCTCCACCCCGAGTCTTCATTGTTAATTGCCACGAAGCCGGTACTGCCTGTCAAAATTAAGTCTTGGGCGTCAAATTCCGCACCCATATACATAACTCTGTCGAAGGCAATCTGCTGCGCCTGTGGAGACACCAAATCGGTCATCGCCGCGTCGCCAACTTCATTCCTGAACCCCACCACCGGCAATGTAGCGATGCTGGCCAAGCCAGCCATCTGCGCCGCCTGTCGCCGAGCAGGTCCCACCCCGCCATTTGGTGCTCAGCCCACTAGGTATGGGCTCAGGGTGCTCAAGACAGAGAGAAACGGTGGCGGCCACAGCACAGACTACAGCTGCAATCTGCCTGAGTTTCTGCTGCCGGTCGCGTTCCTTCTGTTTTTTTTGGCCTTTTGACGAGCTGCAGATGCCTTGCGCGCAATTATACACGTCAAGGCCATGTTGTTTTGCGTCATTCCGGACAGAGAATCCAGTAATGCGCGTGGTACGAGGTCGAAAAGCTTTATGTATGGCTATTTACAAACTGTGACTGATGTGACTTTGCGTGCGTAGCCGGTGGGAATATGCTTCGGCTTTTCTTCGGGCAGTGCCCGAAGCATATACAAGTCATATACAGTTAGGCGAGGACGTCGGATCCGTTGGGATCAATTCTCTGGGTAGATTCTACGGGGAGAATTGATGAGACCAGACGCGGGTAGAATAGATGGGCGGGAATGACAGGCGCATAGAATTGATGTGGAGCACTTTGGAAGCTGTAGGCAAATAAGGCAATATATTGCGACGCGCTCCGCATTTGACGCGTCTTCCCGCCTCCTGTGCTAGTCTATCTCGTTCCCTGCTGCATAACGGCAACCATGAGCCTTCACCAGCTCACAGCCGCACTTCAAAGCTACCCAGAGCTTGGATTGCTTGACTTCCACGGTCTCAATCTCTTCATCCGCTACGCATCGCTAGCCAGAGACAGCATCGAGTTCTCCCAGAGTAACAGACTGGAATGCCCGACGACACTACCCCCCACCATTCTTCGTGTCTTGGCAACTGCTCTGGGCGAAAATGATACACGTCTAATCGAGGTGTGCTGGTCAGCCTTCCGCGAGCTCGTCTGGAGTCAGTCGTCGATCTCACCAACGGATGATGAAATTTTGGCATTCAATGATGCTTCTCTTCCTCACCACACTTGTCCGTGTTTATTCCCCCCTTACATCCGCTCGAAATCTGACAACAGAGCCAGCATTTCGTCATCTTTATCCTCCGGTGCACTCTTGCCAGAGTTCGGATTGTCGCAACCGCCGGGCAGACGAGAACATATTGACACTTGCGGAACCACTCACCTACAACGCCACATTGTTCACTCTGAGACACGGTGCGCTACCCATTTATACCACATCATTGTACTGTCGCCGCAAGTCTTGCTTTTTTTTACAATGCTATCTGTTTATTTAATTGTGCGACAGTGTGCCATCGTCGTTACTACCATAACTACCATGTCCACAAGCAAGGCGAGGTGGGGACATATTATGGCGGTGTTCCAGATGTCGTGCAGGTAGCGCAGCACTTTTTTATTGAAAGCGCGCTACTTGAACTCTTTGCCAACAATATGACGTTCGGATGGTGTGTTTGGTTCAATTTATGTGCGCTTTTCGCATTTAAATGCCAGCCCAGGTTATCAGGAACTAACTGTGCCCGCATTTACAACGAAGCTCTGTCGAGCCCTCGTTCTCATGTTCTTAACAACAAGCTCGCATTCACTGCTATCTACAACGAAACCCACCATTTTACGCCAGATGACTGGAAGATTACTAGGTTAATACGCAAAGAGGATACCATGAACGGATTCTTTCTCTACTCACTTTTGTTGGACAAGGCCGAGCAGGGCGGTGTCCTGATGCTTCCTCATGACGAGTCTAGTCAGAGCGATCGCCTCCGACCAGCGCTGGAGAAGCGGAACAGTGATATGGAAGGAATTGGTCAAGAATGCTACGCTCATGCCTGCGATCTTTGTTTCCACATCGTCGAGAATGAGCAAGGGGAGCTAAGTCAGTGTTGAATGCTTCATTAACACATCTATTCACATTATTTTAGTGAAAATTCAAGCTGCCGCATGCGATGGCAATACCATTGGACATCGTTCGTGCAAGGTTCATGACTGCAAGAATCCCTTGCCTTCCCTCCGCCACCATTTCTGCGCAGATCATCATCATTTAAAGTCGAAGTGCGCTGTTTTAGGATGTGCTTCTGATATTACCCCTGGGCATCGGACTTGTAGCGACACAGAGCACAGAACCCTTGAAACGGCTTATTTCAGGCGAGGCGATGCTATGTTCCAGCTACGCTCTCGCTTGAAGAAAGCTGGGGTGGCTGTTCCCAACGACTCTGTGCTGGTTGATGAGCCCCTGGACGACGATCATGAAGTTATCTTTGACATTGGACCCAATGGTCCGGTCGAAGTCGATGCTGGTGATTGCGAGGGTAGACCGGAGACTGGGAATAAGAGGCTGAGAGCCATCTTTGGTGGGAGATGGACTCACAACGAGCAACTTATCATGCGAACGTGCGGAGTAATCCTTTCACGGGCCACCCTTTTTGGATCTGAAGCCGTATCAGCTGTGAACGTAAGCCCACATTATTTTCTGTACTTGAAACCAACTTTTTTTCCAGATATTTGCGAAGGCGACGTTTCCCACCCTGAATCTACTCCCGAATTTTTCATCTTCGATAACAATTGCAAGCTGGATGCCCACCAACGCGCTATTAATGACGAGCATTTCAAAAACACGGGCAAACCAGTCGATGTTTTCCACTTCAAGTGCAAGCACAAGGTGACTGATACTCACTGTCAACGGTACTGCAATCCCGCTGGCTTTCCAGAGATGATTGGACCGGACGGTAAATGGCGGTTCAACACCTCCATATGCGAGCAGACAAATGCTTGGTTCGGAGGCTACATTGCGATAGTGCGTGACATGGAGGTAACACGCTACAATTTCTTTTTGGACGAGATGGTCAAAAGGCGCAACCGGTATGTGGTGTCGGAGCTAGAGGCGAAGGGATATCCACCATGGACCATTCCTATGAGCGCGATTTTCCCCGATGCATTTCCGGCGTAGACAGAACTTTGTCCAAATAAATAGTTCGTCTATAGTGTTGGAGTTGTGCTAGAGGTAAAACAAGGATTAGGTTACTAGGTGTTGAATAGAATCAAGGAAAAGTCAATTAGGTATGCTTTAAAATAGGTGCTGAGTTAGGGGACACCACGATACGCCTCATTCGACGCGATTGAAGTGAATCGATGCGCGATCACGTGACCTGATGGAGAACCGTTCACACCCACTTGCACGTAGTGCAATGGAATGCCCGACGCAAATAAATTTCTTTTGACTCGGTATATCTTAATAATGGCGACCTATATGTATTGGTAACCCTGGCATGATGCCAGTGCTAAATTCAACATATTAATTCGGCCATTCCGCTCGTCCAACTTGTCAAGCTCAGTAAGACCCAAGGGATGAAAATTTGTTCATGAGGGTTCAATGCAGTCTTCTTGAGTCCTTACAAGATTTTAATTCTCAGTTTCCGATTTTTTTTACGGGACCCCCCAACTTCTGAACAATTTACAACAAAATGGCTAGAAAATATATCCATTCTGGTCAAAGCAGCGAACTAATGACTAGAAAAAACAACATGCTACCTGTAGCTGCCGAAAAAAATGTAAAGGAATGTAACGATGTCATATATGGTAAATTGAAAGCCAGAATAACAGCGTGAATAACATCAAGTCTGGGGCGGAAGGGGATTAAGATCCAGGGCTTGGCAGGTCGACCCGCAAGTGTGGTTCTGAACAAACTGTTCAATTCCATCACGCCCCAGACTTCCGAGGGCAGGATAATCCGAGGGACTGTCCGTGTGATCGCTGAGAACGAGCATTAGACCATTGTGTATGTTGCAAATAAAAAGACAACACGCACATGATATGAGTAAGAGAATCAAAGACTCTATAACCGTTAACTGTCTGGAAACCTGCAATAATAGATAGCTAAGTTGAAACTCCTGCTGCAGTGCGATATAACATACCTTGGAAGTCGACGTAGACACTACGATGATTCCTGGTCTCATAAGTGAAGTGGGAGAAGGCCGACAAGGTTTGGTAGGCGGCGCTTTGGTGGTCAAGTGAATGGAAAGAGAATTGGACTCCACATTCCCATGGCTGAGCAATAAATGTCTTCACGTTTTTATCCAGGCAGGAGAATAAAAACGTCGAGAGAATCTCGACAGCTGGGAACTCTTTGATAGAAGATGAACGCACCTGACAAATCCAAATCAACGGCAGCGGCCTTGCTCTTGAAGAGCGCATACTGAAGATGGCATTCAGCCTGACGAGCGGCTTCACTCCACACCGCCATTTCGCGAGAAACCCACATGGCAACAGCATCTGCATCGGAAAGCAAGAGGCTTTTGACGGCGACACTGGCGAGTTCGATGCCATCGGGAGAATATTGTCCCTGGTAGTGATAAGTTAGCGCAAATAATAATTAAAAGGTAAACACTGAACGCACCAGACGAACTTTCAGCCTGTGCCCTCAAACCAGAGACTCACAAACCAACACATCCATCTCCTCTATCGGAACATCTGGCTTTACCGAACCAGATTGAAGTCGCCCCTCCTCGAAATAGCTATAAACCTCCTTTCTCGCTCTCATAACATCGTACTGAAGGTCCTCTCCGTCATCTGAGTCGTCAATGACCGGAGGCTCTGTCAATGGTACAAGTCAGTGTCAGAGTGCGATAGGACTTTTAAAAAAACACTTGCCAGGTTGAACTGTCTTTCGCCGCTCTTCGACAATCTTCACAACCTCAAACTTCAGAGCGTCATCGTAAATCTTGAGATGTTTATATACGGTTCCGCTCGTAAAAGCACACTCCGGGAAAACTGTCTCAAATGCCGACTGGAGGGCAGCTTGGCTGTGACCCTTCCTCGAAATGCGGAGAGAATTGAAACGTTCTGCCATATCACAAGCCCAGGTGAGAGGGAAGCGGAGGGGACAAATGCGGCGCTCTGGGCCAAAAGTAACGGCCGCTGGTTGAGACGGAGTCGGCGTAGCAGAACGTGCTTGTTGCAATTGGTTATGACCTCAAACAAAGTCAAATCAACGAAATAATTGAGTGTAGATTAAATAAATACCTGAGGTAATAGCGGCTGCTGGTTGAAACAAAGTGGGCATGTATGAGCGTGCTTGCTGCTGCTGCGATTGGTTATGGCCTGAAAACAAAGTCAGAACAACAAAAACAGAGTGTAGACGGAATAAAAACCTGATCCAGATAACGCAAGGAGGCGTCTTGTTTTTTCGCGAGCAGATTCTTCGGACCCATCGATCATCAACCGAGCAATCTCGTCATCGAGACCAATGCATTGTTCATCCGGAATCTCAACGGTACGAAGGAGGACACGGGAGTCAGGTGGAGTAGAAATGGGAACCCGCACATCACGAATACCCGTATCGCACCTGCACACCCTCGGGGATGTGCTCGATAGCAGTAGGGTCGTTGTGCCAGTAGAACCAGCCGCACTGCTGACACTGGGGCGACGAAATTTGTTAGAATGGGACTTGAGGAGACGTAAAATTAATACATACCTTTTGCATCCAACGTGCCCAATTGGTAACGTTGGTGCCGTTTAAGGCCTGAACGAGGGGTAGCATATGTCCACGGCACATCTGGCAGCTACCCATCTGGCAGTTCGGTCGAGGATTGAGCGCCAGCGCTTCGGCGGCGAAAGAAGGAGCAGACTCCATGTGGGAAATGAGTGCGAGAGACTCCATGAGTGTAAGATGAGGGGGAAAAATGGGAGATAAAAAGCCAGCTTATATAGCTGGTGTAATAAAATAGTGCCTATGAGTCTCTTTGAGTATGCCGCAGGGTGGAAAAAAACAAGACCGTCGGCTGTCAATTATGACGCCCCAGCGCAGTGAATTATGACGCCCGAAAGCAGGTGGAAGGTGGATAATTATCATAGTATTCATGCAAGGTGGATCTGTATCCTAGCAATCACGCAGAAACGCGCCACTTGCGCGCGCCGTATGACGATTTGGTACGGTGGTATCGTCGGGCAGGGCGCGGGAAGCGAAGGGATCGACATGACGTCTGTGGAACAGTCGGGCCGGTGACATTCTACGCGAACGCGGACTTCCCCGAAGGAATGATAGCCGTCATCATTTCTACGCGATTCTACGTGGTTAGCGCCACCCCAGCGGATTCGACCTTTTGAGTTAGGCAGAGCACCCGATCAGGGCCTACGCGAAGTGCGGATCACCTGGGTTACCGCTTGTTCCCTGGCAGTATCTAAGACCTCAGAAGGGCAAAATGGTCCGCCCCTCGGACCTACACAGCGACCGCACCATCGCTGCGATTTAGCCCCAAGGTCGGAAGAACGATCTTTTGGCGCTGCAGGCTCGAAAAAAATAATAATTTGGCGCTAGCATGGGCACGACACCCGATCAATTATCTGTGCGGCTGACAGGCTGTGTTCCCCATAGCCTAGAAAAGGGCTGCATCGTTTTCCGACTCCACAATGACCTTTCTCCAATATCCCACCCATCGCCCAACTATCGTGACAAATGCCATGGTTTTTGGCGCGGCCGTATTCGCATTCGCGCCGCTCCTCTTGACGAGCAAAGTCTACCCACTGCAGTATTTGCTTCTCGTGGCGCGCCTCCTCTTCACTTTTACCACGCCGCTGGTCTGGAAGGAACGATATTTGCTCCATATTTATTTGGTCGCGCATGTTACCATCGGTGCGTCGTATCAACATCTCGCCACCCTTGTTCTCATGCGTCGTCCATAAAGACGTTTGCGCAGGAGTACTGGCGATATCTTCAGGCCCCACTGGCCCCTTATCTGCCTCTCCATCGCCCTCATTGATCGCCATCGCGCTGCTGTTGTCCGCGGGCACTGCAGTTGTGTCGTTCTACCTACTACTCATGGTTAGCACTCCGGCCGGGGAGGACCTCAAATCCCCTCTTCCAAGTCTTTGGGTGAGTCTATCGACTGCGCCCAGCCTATGCAAACTCAATCTGCTGATATTGTTTTTCTGCCCAGCCTAGAATGCGAATACCCAGTTCCCAGTGGGCCACATTATTCACCCGATTGAGCATCGTGGTCATTTTCCTGGCCGTGCCAGTTGCCTTCACCCTCGGCCCCTTCTTCATGCCGTATCACACCCCCGCTCTCTTCGGCTACCTCTGTTTCACATTACGCTTGATACTCCTCTTCGCCAGCCCGGTCCTGAACAGAGACACAACCGAGAAGACTAACTCACTCGACCTCACTCCAACAATGCAAAACACAGTCATTTTGCAGTGCGTACTGAGTGAGTAGTAAGCTTCTGCAACCCAGACTACGCATGACATTCTTCCATTTCCAGATACAGTTGACCTCCTCGCTGCCATGATTGGCAAAGGCAAGTTCATCGAACCAGACCGTTATGATAATCTCTACCTTGGCTTCTTCTTCGTGTCCGTTATTGGGACATTTGGAGAGCTCCTTGCTATAGCGCTCATGTGTTACGCCGGAGACGAAGCGGAGAAACTCGTATGTTCGCATGTCATTCCAACATTCTGCTGGGCTGAAATGGATGTCAGCGCCGACAGTTTCAACCGTCGCCAGAACCCGATGTCGTGGCGGGACCATACAGTAGAGGGGCGTATACCCTGAGGGAGTAATACGACCACGTAGTATAGGCCTTCATGTCCTTGACAAACATGACGGAGACGCCGCCGACGAAGGAGGCGATGGAGATGTACATGAGGGGGTTGATGCGCTTGTGTCGCGCGGCAACGCTGTAGGCCATTATGAGGGAGAAGATGAGGACGGTGAAGCAGTAGAGGAGAAAGCCTAGGAACGGGAAGGCGTCAATTACCTGGGAGGGAGGGAGGGAGAGTAGGGTGCACCTGGCTCGACGTATGCGAGGCACGAGCACCAAAACTGTTGTAGCGTCTGTCTACGAGAGACTGGGCTCGACAGCACAACGTTGGCTACGCCGAGAACAGAGCCATAAGCTTGACACATCTGACGAATTGAGAAGGATAGCTTGGAATAAATGTTGCAGAGGCCTTGAGAGACTTGAGAGGTGGCACGAAAGAGCGATTTGAGGTGGCATTGTGGTGGCATTGACGCGTAACTTGAAGTGGCATTCAAGATTTCAAGACGGTTCTTGGGGAATGTCACAGAAGAAAGCAACGAAAATCCAGGATCTTGGATGGCCATGGTGAAAGATAGAGTATGGGCGTCGAAGACCAAGTGAGGCGGAGAAGATGAAGTAGAGGAAGAGAGGTTGTTCCCATCAATCAGTTCACTATTGTCTTTTGGCCGAATGATCGCGGAGTTTCAATGGCTTGTCAAGAGTGGCCACTTCGTACAGTGTGGCCACCTGTAATATTATGATTAAAACATCCGACAGTTCGAAGACCTGGAATGAAAGATGCCTAGACAGAAAGACGACTGTGCGGTCTTTACTGTAGCTCCGCGGAGGAGTCTGGACTCCGATATAAATACGAGCTTTCGACCTTCGGTTTGAGGTCCAGAAGAGAGGCTAAGATCTCCGAATATTTGCAAAAATAAGTGGCTTGAAAAGAGAAGGAGTCGAAAGATCCAGAAAATTGTGGGAAAATATCTTGTTGAGTTTGATGCCGTCTTGAATCTCAACCCTCGGTAATTCCTTGCAGGCCATCCGATGGTGTTGTGGTCAAAGAGGTTGGGAGCCGTATGCCTCAGAAAATCGAAAACGTTGTCCAGGTAATACACCTCCATAAAGTCCATCACGGTGCCGGTATCCGGAATAACCGAGAGAAAATGGTGGTCGACGACGAGCGCTGCAAGAGCCGCGTAACTTCCGCCGGCACCTTCGATAAATTCCGCCATGGCGGCCGGTTCCGCAGTACTCTTGTCTGCCAAGAAATATCCGAGGTGGGTGAACACGACTTCGCGTCTCTTCGGGTCCTTTACACGCGACGCGTAGGGCCATGTTTTTGCGACAATGAAGCGTACTCCAGGGGTGGCGAACATGAGGAAGTCGAGACAGCACTTCTCCTCGGATTGAGGCGGTATCCCGGGCAGGTGCTTGCGGTACAGATGAATGAAACGCGTCTATGGCCAGGCGCGCGGCCATATATCCGGGCCTATCGCACTCGGAAAGTTAATCGCGTGGAGAGCCACCAAAGAGTGATATGCCCTGAAGATGTCGTTCTTCGTCTCGGGTGATGACGACTCTGTGTCGAAATGATCCTCGTCGGGGAGGCGGCTGGGATCCAGATTTGCATAAAAGGCCGGCAGCATTTGCGTGGCTTCCTCCTCGGTTGAGGTGGAGAGATATGAGAGCAGGAGTGACATGTCGTTTTGCGTGGAATTCGGTGAGCACGCGATTTTTGCTGCTCGCTTCAGCCCACTGAGTAAAAAGTCGCGCGCGGAGAGATGAATGACATTACCCTCATAGGTGGCGGCAAGCGGTTGAGGTTGTCTAGCCGCAACGTGCGGTGCACTGGCATGATGGTGGCAAGAAAAGGTATCTTTCCTTTGTCAGCGACAAGTGATTGCCGACGAGCATGATGAGGGGCGCGCAGGAGGGCGTCTGTTGCGTTCTATTCTTTCACCGTTTCTTGGAGGTTAAACGCAGTTTGCTGTAATACGCATGAAGAGATATTCTATGTTCCGTCCGGTTGAATCTGCATATCACTGCATTTTGACAGGTTCTGGACCCACCTTAGCCGAGATATGCAGTATATCCGAACAACACCAATCAAAATGAGAAGTTGAATTCTTCAGAGAAATAATTCAGGCAGCGCAGTCCATTGGCTTGAATAGAGCTTTTTTGCAAACAACAAAATGCATTTTACATCAATTCTGATTGGCTGGCAGGTGTGGAGCAGCCAATCAGAGGACATAAAACTTGTATAAAATTCATTTTACATCAGTTGCGAAAGAGCTCTAATTCGTCGAAATTGATTCTGCTTATCGAGCCTCGATGGTGATTGCGATGCCGAGAAGCCCGCTCGAACGGCAATACATATTCTCGCGGAGTCGTGTATACTTGTCTTAAGTCCAGGAGGAGGAGGAGGAGGATAAATTATACTGGCTCCAGTACTCATGTGACGCCAGGAGAATCGGAGGTGTCGGCGATATTGAGTCGCCATTTGCCATTGACTCCAATCTTCACGGCAAACTTCCGTCAATATATGTCATAAGAAGAGGCGTAATCCAAAACGTGGATAATGAAGCGCGCCGAAGTTTAGTTTTTGAGTTACTTGAGCTCTGGATTTGCTGTTGGGGTCGACGCCGGACAGACGCGAGAATTGTTGGTGGTTCGAATCTAGTAAGTACACTACGCGAGTTCATGAAGATATCACATCAGAGATGAGGCCAGATCCTGGACGGGAGCCTACCGAGTCTCGTGTTAGCTTGAGCATGGTAATAAATTCTGTGAGAAAACCGTGATGTTTTTTTTTTTCTTTTTGCGGCCCGGGCGGCGTTCTTCCACATCGGGTCTATTCTGTCGAGGTATAAAAGGCACCCATGAACAGAGGGAGTTAGACAACACAGATACGCACAATGTACTCAGCAGAAACCTACCGCCTCGCTGTTGCACCCTACCCTGGAACATTGCCAGTGTCGCGCGCAACCTATGTGTACGGCAGCCTCCTCAACAACTGCTACGTCTCGTACGGCCTTCCCTTTACCGAAGCTTGCGCCAAGCACGCAGATGAGACGTTCCACGCAAAGCGCGTACTCATTCTTTCTTCCGGCACACTTGCGGGTTCCAGTAGCGCCTTGGCGGATCTACAGATGGCGTTGGGCTCGAAGGTTGCCTTGGTGAAGACAGGATTGCGCTCACACACGTATTTCAACGAGATTCTCGCAATCGCCGAAGAGTCTAGGGCGCTCGGGGTGGACCTAGTCGTCACTCTTGGCGGAGGGAGCCTGACGGATGCGGCAAAGATGATTGTGTTGGTCAGTCTTATATTCTTCTGCTGAAGACTGCGACTGACCATATAAATATCCAGGTCCTCGCGAACGATGTCACCAATTCCACCGATTTGTTGAAGCTCCCCACTATAGCGGCAGGCGCTACCGCTTCGCCCGTGAAGACGCCAATGGTTCCAGTAATCTGCATCAGTACCACCCTCTCTGGCGGGGAATTCACCTCCGCCTGCGGCGCCACAGACGACCGCGACAATCAGAAACACCAATTCGGCTTCGGGCAGTCCGTGCGCCTCGTCATCCTCGACGCGAAGCTCGTCACCGCGACCACGCCCCTCCGCCTCTTCCTCGAATCGGGCATCCGTGTCGTCGACCACTGCATCGAGGCGCTCTGTTCCGAGCACTGCAACGAGGCTACGGAGATGTACGCGAAAGCGAGCCTCTCGAAGCTCGTGCCGGGGTTGCTCAGATCCAAGGCGGATGGAGAGGCGAAGGCGGACATCGAGGCGCGTTTCCTCTGCCAGATGGCGTCCATTGATGCGATCGCGAGCGTCACGGTGGTCTACACTGAGGTCGGCGCATCCCATGCCATCGGGCACGTCCTCGGGCCATTTGGTGTCATGCACGGCGCGACGAGCGGCATAATCCTCCCCGCGGTGTGCAAGTACAACGCGCGCCATAGTGCGGATGCCGCCGCTCGTCAGGAAGGCGCGGGGGCGATCCTGTGGGCTGTGCCCGAGATGCGCGAATTGGCGGAGAGTAAGGGTTTGGTGGAAGGCGTCGCTGATTTGGGGGATCTCCTAGATGTTCTGGTGCGTGCGCAAGGGATGGCGAGGACTTTGGCGGAGGTCGGCGTTGGGCGGGATAAGTTCCAGAAGTTGGCCGAGTACGCGATCGGAGACCCGTTCGCTAAAACCAACCCAGTTCCTATCACGGAGGCAGCGCAGGTGATGGAGATCCTGGAGATGGTCGCAGAATAAGTACATACCGTACCACCATTATCGCTCCATGAATAGTTGAACTCGCAATCTGCACATGTTTTAAACCACAGAAATCGGTCATCCGTGGAGGAAGAGGATTGATGATAGATACTAAGATATAATGTCATTCCGGACTTTCAAGGATTATAATAATGGAGAAAGTCATCGAAAAACGTCAAGTCTCGTACATAATCTGAGAAAGCTGGTCCGCGTACCCGGAGAGAGAGACCCTCCATCTGAGTTCGAAGAGCCAGCGCCAGTCATAGCACGAGATGCGACCCTCGAGCTTTCTGCTTTCGTTGTATCATTCCTGGATTTCTGATGAAAGAGAGAGTCCACTGGCTTTTAAGGAGGCTGCGTTCATACTAAACAGCGGAATAAAATGGCGACCATAAATTCCAGCGACAGAGAATTTGAAAGTCGTAGAGCAACAATCCGAGAGACCTAGCCGGCGAGCAGTTTCAAGCTCAACTGGAAGCCACTGGAGTGGGTAATCCAAGGTAAACAAGACGGATTACAGGCACCTCCGTGTTGGTCACGGTTAACGGCTCTCAAAAGGCTGAAGGAAAGACATGAATTGATGTCGGCAAAACCCGGATGATGTGATGCGCGATAAAAGCAAACACAACCACGTCCCATAGGACTCATTCTCGAAATAAATCTGCCAGATAATCACAGAACAGATTGGTGCTTACCCCTTCCCATCAAATTGTACATAGATATGGGTCTTATTGATTTTCCCACCATGGTCATTTACCACGAAGTCGAAATGCGATCAAGTTTCAAGAGAGGCAAAATCAGTACATGGTCGTCTGTGGGAAGTCTCAGTTGATGGCAGCGACTCAGCTGACAACGTTGATGCCGACTTAAGTCTGCTTGAACATTTCCTGTCCCTCTGCAGAAGGAAGAAATGAGACTCGTTAAGGCCACGTACAGGACCGTTTCCCGCAATGTTCAAGTTGGAAATAGATTTGAACTGGCATTGGGCTTCATACATATTCAGCACATTTATTTCGGGAATATTCCTATGGGACGGGGGTTGTTTTTCGCTTGTCGCATACCTTTGGAAAGGATTGGTCAAATATATATTGTTCCTCGCTGGCACCTCTGCACAGCTGAAATGATCATCTCCCGCTGGATGTCCGGATTTACTTCTGGATGGACCTAGGTGGTGCAACCTTGAGACATCGCCGGCCTTGAGGGTTTCGCGTGTGCGTGGACAGTCATGAACAACAGCACAAGACAGCCCCGAGACAGGACCCTTGATTATCGGTTGGTAGGTTAGATACCGATTTTGGCCGTTCAAAAACTTTTGTCCGAACTTTCACATTGCCCCGTCTCGAAAATTTTGTCCGAATTCTGCCTCTAGTGAGCCGTTCGTCGAAATTTTGTCTGAACTTTGCATCCGACCTCAAATTTTTCGAAACAATGCTTCAGAAGGTGTAAATAATTCGCAAAAAATCCTCTTTATATTACTCCGGTGCCTCCTCTTCATTCTCTCTTTCTAAAAAATTCACAATTGCTTTCCCTTTCTATCGTATCGTGTAAGTTATATAAGAGAAGGCGCAATATTGGCAGGGATTCAGGAGGGAGATCAGATTGTACTGGTTAGCATCTTCACGATATGGCGACGAGTCGCCTCAGCATGGCCAGGAATATTTTCATATTTTTCCCTGGTGCAATCCATTCAGCGCGTAACCCCTGGAATGCATGAATGTAGTCGTTGCCATCGAGAGGAGTCTGTGGCAGAGTAAAGCAGAAAGACAGATGTAAATTGTAGTAGAATTCGACTTCCAATGCAACAATGTTTTCTTTCCATTGTCCGTGAGTTCAAAGTCCACACAGTCTATTGCTTAATTCGGTGTTTGATGGCTTGCATCACAAAGGACACCGGGTAAGATAATTGCCAAAGTTGCAAAGCATTGTCCGAGCTTCGATCTGACCTTTGATAGCCGTGGATCTGGTGTCCGAATTTTCAATCTGAGCGCCCACCATTGTCCAGAGGTTTTGTCCGAATTCCGATCCGACCTCGACCGGCCAATTTGAAATTTTGTCCGAACCTGGTATCTGACCTACCAACTGATAATCAAGGGTCCTCCCGAGACGGGCACACTGCATTATTCTTGGAATACACCGACCCTGACTCTAGAAAGTTAAAGATATCCTGTTGAACAACTTCTAATCCTGATCGAAAATATCATCATCTACGGTTGTATATAAGGCCCTGGACTCCCTCGCGACGGGGACCTCTGTCGAGTCTCTACCCCGATGCCGGACATTACAGCTCTTCCAGCCCACCTGACCACCCTCATTATTGAAAGCTTCCTGTATGGGTTACTCCTTCTCTTCATTTCAACAATCTACTTCCTGGCTACGCAACGAACGTTGGCAGGTACCACACACTCGGCCAAACATCACTTCACATCCCTAGTGTTCTTCGGAGTAACGGCGCTCTTCTTAGTCGTAACTGTGGTGAGTACCGTGTCGTAGGCACCGGTTTCGTGCTGATAGTTTACTGAAAAAGCACTGGAGCATCGTTATATATCGGGATTTTTTAGCTTTTATTGATGTGGGCACTGCTGTCTTCTACAAGAACCTCTCGCGGGGCAGCGAGGTTGTCAAGCAGATTTTGCTTGGCCTGGCAGCCATGCTGGGCGATGCTCTCGTAGTACGTCCGGAACATTACATTTTATCGTGCAAAACAGCCCTGATTATGATTGACCTCCAGACATATCGCCTGTGGATAATATGGGGGCGAAACCGTCTCGTTGTCGTTTTCCCGATATTGGCCCTGGTTGGCCTTACCGGTTACTCCCGCAAACGAAATTCCATGATGGCATAGCCCGCAGTCTATGGTCGGCGGATTGGTCGCAGTTCATTTTCACTTTTGATGCACCATTGTTCTCAATCTGGCAACTGGCATCCATGCCGCACCCACCACTTCCCTTGCATAGTCCTTGCATTTCTCTTGATACAAGTAGTAGTTCCCCCTCATCGAGCCTCAAGCTCATTGGGGTTGCATTTCAACGCGGTATTTTTTTTTCCTCATGGCTTCTGTGTCCTAATTTGCGACACACTTTGTAATCCTTCTCTCTCTCCTTGATTCTCTGACCATGGGCAAAATTTTACTGAATAATAAAACACAATCGTCCTCAATGCCGAGCGGGAGTGGAATTGCCATCCAAGCACCGGGATCGCCCTTCTTGCCACTAACATCTTCCTAACCTATAGCATCACAGACACCACCAACTTTGCCACCGCAAACTAGCACCACCTTGCACTTCCCATTGTTCTCGGCCCTCGGGCCGACGATGTCAGGACTCTGGTGCTTCTTTTCATTCCGACCACAATCATCCGACACTTTCACAGTGCGACAGACACCGCCACCGGCCCACTCCCCATGCCCACCACTGCCGCTGCTGGATGTCATGCCACTTTTTGCATCCCACATGCCAACCCAATGGTTACCCATTGCCAGTGCCAGTGGCAATTCAATCACCATTGTTTGATGACTCTTTCTCTCGCATGGAGCGGTGGGTGCCACCTAATTTGAGGCACCCTCCTGGAGCTGTCGTGCGGGATACATGGTTGTAACGGTTTCTCTGTTTCTCGACACGTCAGATTGCGTGCCATGGCCATATTTCTTCTGCCTTGTATATTGACTACTGTACTGCTACGAGTTCATAATACAATTTCTTTCTATTTAACACTCATCCCACCGAGATTTTCCTCAAAATTCTACCTGGTGGTGCTACAGGCCGTCACTGAGGGCCTGATCGGGTGCGCTAGAATAGGCTTAGAATCGGCTTAGAATCACGTTCTATAGAATCTTGTCACGCTGCTGTCACTCGCTCTTGCTGCCCTCATACCGCTCTTGCTCGTGTTCCCCATGGCCTCCAACACGCAGGACGACGTGGGCAACGATGAAAATGGCAAAATTACCTCAAAGACTGCAGTGTGGATTGATCCTGAGGTCAAGGCGCTGCTGGTGGGCTTGGCTGATAAGAAGAGCACGCACATGAGCGGGAACAGATTCAAGCCCCAGGTCTGGCCCTCCATTGTAACGAAGGTAGAGCAGGTCAATCCCGATGCAAAACCCAAAAAGGACAAGCAGAAATGCATGAACAAGCTAAACTATGTACGTTGCGACCAATTTCGCGATGCGCACCCGTCGCTCACATCCCAAGCAGCTGAAGAAGATATTCAACCGCTATGTATTCGTACAGAAGTTCTCGGGTAGTGGCTGGGATGACGACGCGAAACATGCTACGAATACAGAGGAGTATGTCGATGACTTTGTCAAGGTGCGCCGCCACGTCAACGAGCATGGTGGCCTGCTAACTGTACCAGACATATGGCGACGATTATTCGCGCTGCTTTACTACCGCATGTCCCTACTGGGCGGAACTGGATGCTCTCTATAGTGGAATGACTAACAAGGCGACTGGCGAGCACGTCCAACACCTTGGACCAAAGAAGCAGCGCAGATCTCGCAAATCCCTGCAGACGACACCCTCTACCTCGAGTTCGACCCCCAGCATTACCGCCACCAATACCCGTGCACCCCTCGGCCCCATTTCCAACAACTCCGACGCCGACTCTTTGACCGATAGCCAGCTTACGTCGCAAAATGATGGTGAAGAGGGTCAGAGTGCCTTTGACGATGAGCTCAATGTTGTATGGATATCTTCCAATATATCCAATGCTCCTTCTCATTCATTTTAACTAGGATGCACCAACTCCATCGCACAAGGGACCCAAGACGCGCGAACGTGCCCCAACAGACGACGACACGAGCGACGCGGAGAACGCGGGCAGAAAACCTTTGAAACATCAGCGTTCCGACTCCGGAGGCATCGCCCGACGCAACGCAGAAGCTGGCACTCAAATTTCGCGTGCCCTCGAAAACCTGTCCAATGTCATGGCGCAGCCTCTCGTTACTTCCGAGGATCTATCTTATGTCAACGAGGTTGTCAATATCCTCAAAGATACAACCCTTCTCCCTGCTGATCCCCGCGGTAAACTCTACCGTACTGTTTCCGCCGCCCTCAGTCGTGACGCGGCCCTGGCTCGCGTTTTCATCCTGGAAGAAGACCGGACACGTCGAATCGGGGTCCTCGAGGGTATTCTGGAAGACGCAGGCCTATTGGACCCCTAGGTACATCATTTTATCTGCGGAATGATCCCGTATTTATCGTGCCCTTAGATTTTAACTGCACCCATCGCTTTCTACCTTTGTCGCATGTTTCTGTTTTCTGTACTTATAACCTGCACTGTACGCTAGCATCAGTTTTCATCGTATCGTTATCCCAATTGTAGCAATGAATTGAATGCATTTTGTAATTCTACGCCAAATCTGGGTGCTCTCGAACATAAGGAATCCACATCGCATTAGAAATACGATCCCGACGCGCATCTGCCCGCGATTTCTCGGTAGTATCGATTGCATACACATGCCCCATATCCAGCGCTGGCCCCCTGCAAAGAATGAATCGCCGTCTACATCGTACTCTTCGTCGTCACCGATGTCGTTGATTAGCGAGTGAATCCGGAGGAAGTTGTGTAGAGCAGCGCCGGCTCCAACGATCAGTGCTTGTTTGCTATAGCTGAATTCCGGACGTGATATCAAGAGATGGAAGCGTCGCTTGACGACACCGAAGATACGTTCGATGGCATTTCGGAGTTGCGCGTGGCGTAGATTGAATAATTCCTTCGGAGTTTGAGGCCTATATATTTTTGATTCAGTGGGATAAGCGCACATGAAATTGGATCACCTTGCCGTTGTTTCCCTCCAAACTCCTTCAGATGATATCGTTCCCCACGATAAGGAGCAAGTAACATATCACAGTTCGGGAATCCAGCGTCGGCGAGATAGTAGCGGCCAGGGGGTAATGCAAAGCCATTCCGTCGTGCACAGTCAAAAAGATGTCCGTCGGCAGCTGTGCCCTCATATCCGGGCATGAGATGGAGGAATCTCAAGTCGAAATCACAAGTTGCGATCACGTTTTGGGAGATCTGCCCATGGCGGTCACGGTAGCGTACAATATGTTCAGAGAGGGCATAAGCAGGGATATGGACGCCATCTGTAGCACCACGACAGTATTTGAAGAAAGGAAACCAGCGCGGGTCTGATAGGATCTTGTGGGGAGTTTCATCTTGAGGATCAGGAACGTATTTGTTGTAGAAGGCACCAGTGAACATGGCCAGTCCCTTATCAAGATATCTGTGGTGCGCAATCAATAGACAAATTGGTGATTAGCGAAGAAACGCACCGGCTAATGGTGTCACCCGAACGTTGGAACCTTTCTTGGAGTTCCCTCTGGCTGCTCCCGTGGACCATCCAGTACACAAATATTGCGAGCTGCTCCTGTGAGGTGACGAAACGGCTATCAGCCAGCTCTCCGTTTGCTGCTAATTCAGCCCATAGTAGTGAGAACTGCAGAGCACTCATCCCGAGCTCTCGATGGCAACGGTCTGGATGACCATGTAGCACCTCGTCTAGCCAGCCCCGTCCAGTTAGAATCGAGGTATGCATTGGTCGTGGCATCGGTCTTTCGACTCCCAGAAGGGCGGTGCTGAAAAAGATAACAGCAATAACGGCGCTATAGGTGGCGGTACGTCGTCTTTGGACACATGAAGTATGGATGCGGTCTTGTATGCGGGCTTGCCGGACATATCGTCGATTGCGCTGAATTGCGTCGGCGGGCATTGGGAGTTGGGCCTGGATGGCGGGAATTGACAAAGGTGTGACATAAATGTGACATTCTATAGAAACCAATTCTAAGCCTATTCTAGCGCACCCGATCAGGCCCTGAGTGTTTCTTCAGTGTATTGGGCTGAGGGGACAGTGTTAAGAGCCAACAGGACAATGGGACAATGGAGGCCACATCAATTCAAAATTCAACCGCGGCCAATCCGCCGACCATAACCTCGGAGGCAGGCGCTTGGCGGTGGGGTCAAGCGGTAGGTGAGCGACGGGTGGTAGCAGACAACATAGAGTGATGTGCTTGAGCGCTAATAGTAAAAGGCCGGATGCGATCGGCCCGAGGACAATGGGCATTGGGCGACACATCAAATCAAAATCGAACCGCGACCAATCCGCCGACCATACGCAGTCGCAAGTATCGACCTTCTTGTCAACTTAGCAAAGCGGGACCCGGAACGTGACGGACCCTTGGGCCAGGAGATGGAATCCGTATGGGTAGTTGTCTTCGTGCTCTCGTTCCTGTGCGATCACTATTATGCTATCAAGTGAACAGCAACTAATAGACGTTTACAGAGCAAATTTATATAGCACAGGTAACTTAGATAGTTGCCTCTCTCTTTCACTGACCTCCGTTTCGTTCAGGTTGCATTATTTCCCGCATATGCCGAGTCACAAAGATGAATTCGGCATCTGAATCTCGTCTCACGGTACTAGTGGTCTCTTTGTGCTCCGGCGTAAACTGAAACTGAATCAATCAAGTAGTTCCTAGTAATATTAGTAGAAAGCGCCGCACTTCAGACGTACGCGCCTTCATGAAGATTCAGCTCCATATATCTATCCCTCAATTATCCCCAGATTTTAGTCGATTTTTTTCGCCTTGACAATGTTCCTATCAACCAACATGCGGGACGTTGCTCAAGATACCTCCCCCGCGATCCTAGCTATTTCGAACACGCTCATTCATGCCCGGGTAGGGCTGGGCTGGTCGCAAAACTCCACTGTTGCGCGTAGGCTCCGTGATAAACCAACGCCTAAATCTGGCGACAATGCCGTTTGGTATGTTTTTCGTTGAAAAAGCACGATATTCGTAACTCCCCCCTTCTTCCTCCCAGAAACCCAATCTTTCCTCTGAACGATATTTATTTTGTTTGGTTTGGTTTTTCTAGTATGTTCTCGATGGGTTTGAGAAAGAGAACGGACGACTGTACAGAGTCGTATATCTAAGTTAATTAGATTACTTCCTTTTGGCGCATTAGCGCCAGTCTCCAGCTCATGCTTCACCCTGTCTTGGCTTCAACTGCTTCCGGAATGTGAGATGCAGAACCGCCCCCACACCAACGACGCCAATCTGCACCGCAATATAATTTTTCATACCCATCTGCACACCTGCCAAGAGCCCCAGCATCGACAATGATGAAAAGCAACCAGCACTTGCCCGCCCCGCCCAAAATCGCAACTGTCACCCGCCCGCAATAATTGCTATACTGAATCGCAATGCTCGTCCGCTCATTCCACGCATTGGGCATCTGCTTCGACAGTAGACTCAGCGTGCACGTGCTCGCGAGGTTAAAGCCCAGCGCAACGAGCACCCAACACATGTAGAACTAGCCGAAGACGACGCGGTCCGCCGCAAAGAGCGCGAGGGCGAGGACGAGCCCGGTGAGCCCGATGGCGGAACCCGTGGCGAGGGTGGTGCGGCCCTGGAAGCGCGGGGAGTAGCGCAAGCTCGGGAGGAGGAAGGGCAGCGTCGCGATGCCGCCGAGGGCGATGAAGTTGCCCGCTGCCAACCCGCTGCGTAGGGGATGTAGTTGAATGCCGCCGCGGTGAAGATGGGGATGTTGGATTCCCAGCTGCCGAGGATGAAGAAGCAGGACATGGAGGTCCAGCACATGGAGATTATCACGCCCCATTGAGGCGCCGTCAGTTGGGCGAAGCCGTATTGTTCGGTGTCGATCTCGGTTGGGTCAGTCGGCGCTGAAGTCGGACCGAGTTCAACGGAATTGGAGTTGGAAACTCGGTGCGGTTTGTTTTGGGAGATCCCGAAACAAATACATGCTCGCGATCGCAAAGCACGGCGTAAACGCCGCGGTAACCCATCCAGGGCTTTGAATATTACATAAACAAAGTTCCAAGCTCCCATTTATGGTGAACCCCGCGTACCTCGTATATCCGTTGGATACGTCGTTAGAAAAACCAACTTTAGAGAGCAAACCACCGATGAAGGGGCCGACACTGAATCCGAAGGCTTGTCCAAGAACAAGCCAGCTCGCCAGTGTGGTCCGTCGGCGGATTCCGATGATACGAGAATCTGTATATGCATTAGCCAGTGTGTGTCGTTCAAACAAGCAGGAATTACCCGAACAAAATCGTTTCGTACGTGAAGCCTGTAAATGCCAGCCCAGATACGATCCGGCCCACCAGCATGAGATAAAGGAACTTGGCAGGGTATGCCACAGCGTGAAGTATGTTTCCTATATGATTGCGGCAAGATAGGCGATCTTGAGCGGCCGCGAATATCGTCCTGGATGTGGCAAATTGAATAAATACAAGGTCCCCGGCGAGAGTCAGGGAAATATTTACCTTCGTCGTATTTCGTTAAAGGGATTAGAGCAAGACCGGAGAACACAGTAGGGATACCGATAGTCAAGCCAGAGAACAACGCAGAGCCTCCAGGATACTCGGCATATACCGCTGCAGAGGACACCGTGACAAAGAAGGAGAACTGGCGCAGCTCAAGATTATTACATGCGCCCCAAAAAAAATGATGTTCGCGCACCTGCAGTAAGGCATTTGTCCCGATCATTAGAGAGCTTGCGCAAAAGCCGTATGCGGCTTTTGGGTGCACAAACTCACCGCATATACAACTAAATCCCTGCGTGCGATTGGTGTCCCTTGCTCAGTGAGTAATCAGACCAGGAATGCAAAAGGAGATTCCTCACTTATCTGACATAGGGACATTGATGTTGAAATTCGCGCGAACGCAGTGCGCGCCTTGGCACGGATCAGTGGATGGCCGGACGGTGCTACATCGATTGGTTTCGAAGACATACAGAAGTTGATTAAATCAATGGATGAAGATGTGCAGGTTCAAACACAAAAAAACCTGGAGAATCTCGCTCGATATAGGGGTAAACGTGGATTCTGGGAAGTCAAGGGTTGAGGTGTATATGCAATCCCAGATAGTCGAAAGGCCAACTGTTTTAGAATGCATGCGAAATTGCTGTAATCTTTCTTTGCCTTCATTGCGGGATTTTTTTGGGGGGGGCATTATATTGGAAAAAAAACTGGGTATTAATGAATGTACGGATGTCGGCTATGGCGGTCAAAGTGGGCTCTATTATTTCCGGATTTTTTTCTTCAGTTCCAAACTTTTTTTTTTTTGGCCATTTGGAGGCATTAATATTACTTGGGACATGCATCAGCAGATGATACTTTCTGCCTGCAAATGTAGGATCAATCGATGTGCTTACAGGATGTAGTCGAGATCCAGTGGCTGTGCTTTACCGACAACAGCGGAACACTCTGATCGACTAAGTATCTTTTCTCCCGCCCTTCGCGCTTCTAACTCGACTCTTAGCGACCAAACTGTCCATCACGCCGCTTTGCAAGCACTGCCCGTCAATTATCTTGTAACGGAGGCCCTACACGGAGAGATATTGTGGATCGGGATCCAATCGCACTCACGGAATTCTGGAATGACTTGGATCGACCCATTGCCCTTGGATGACTTGGCCTTGTCGGGAGTAGTCTGCTGACAGTCTGCTCCAGGGTGTGCCCTCTGAAACCCGATTCGCTGTCTCTGTATCTCCAGTTGTTCAAGTACTGGCGCTCACCTTGATTGATGCCAACATTCACTCGGTTCTATGTACTTATGTATTATATGTCGGGTCTCAGGCGCCGTCAGACACATATCCATTCACACGACCGTCAACGAGTGTCGTCTTCACACTCCTCCGAATCCCTTCAAGATGCCTCAAGACGACATTGAACTAGGGAATACTCGTCGTAAAAGTGAGTTGGTGTCGTCGCGACACATTTCCCGTTGACCTGTACCTCAGAAAACTATTCAAAGGACGAGGTCGGAAGTACTAAGCTATGGGCAGTATATATTGCAGAGGCGGAGAAATACGACAAGGCTCTTGTTGAGAGTTGGAGAAGCGACATGGGTGGTATGCTGATATTTGTACGTTCCGAACCGATTCCATCCATACAGCTAATAACAGAATAAAAGGCTGGTCTTTTCTCCGGAAGTTTGACTGCTTTCATCATCGAAAGCTACCGGAACCTCACTCCGGACTCGGGCGACACTACAGTCCTCCTTCTACAGCAGATCTCTGCCCAATTAGACGGAGCGGCCAAGGGTTCATATTCCACGCCACCGCCACAAAATACGTTCACCCCGCCACTCGCAGCGCTCTTATGCAATGCGCTTTGGTTCATGAGTCTCGCCCTCAGCCTCACCTGTGCCCTGATTGCGACCCTGGTTGAGCAATGGGCCCGTGACTTCCTGCATCGTGCAGATATCCGATCTGCTCCTTTGGAACGTGCACGGATATTTGCATATCTATACTACGGTCTAAAACGGTTCAAGATGCATGCAGTCGTCGAGGTCCTACCTCTTCTCCTCCACGCATCTTTGATTCTGTTCTTTGCGGGGCTTGTGGCATTCTTGGCGGCTGTGAATAGGGCCATCATGATTCTCGCGGGCGTACTCTTGGGTGCCGTCGTAACAGTCTATTTGGTATTCACCATCCTTCCCCTCATATATCCCGATTGTCCCTACCGTACTCCGTTATCCGGAGCATTGTGGAGGGGATTCCGGATCTATGGCCATGGCATACTCCGATTTTTAACCTCTAAGACCTCACCCAAAATATCACCTCGGGAGCCAGGAACGAAAAACATGATTGGCACCATTTCTTCCTGTGCGACAGAGCCGTCCGAAGAGCGTTCGACGCGGGATCGGAGGGCTCTTGTATGGACAGTGAAATCTTTAGCCGACGACAATGCATTGGAAGCGTTTGTTGCAAGCATTCCAGATGTGTTGTGGGGCCCGAATGGCAAACGCCATACTTATGACGAGCACATCAAAGCTCTTGTTCGCCACTCCAAAACTCGGTTGCTCTCGCGGATTTCGGATATGTTATGGAGATGCGAAAGCGGCGTCCTCCCTCTCCCCGACAAGATGAGGCGAGAAATATCATGCTACAAGGCAATATGGGCAATATGTACCTTGGACGACATACAGAATAGGCAACAAACTGACATCATGTTCGACCTGCCACTCATTCCAAGCTCTTCTGATGGCGGTTTGGATGTGAAGCAATGCATGCTCTCTGCGGTTGCATTGATCAGATGGAACGTTTTCCGTTCCTTTTCTGTAAATATCATGCGTACCACCAACCTCCTTGCAAAATATCAGGGAGACCTCAGCAACGGTCGGGCTCCAAATCTCACTCCTATTTTGGCGCTGTTACGGGAAATCTCTCAGCATCCGATCCTGGGTTCCCATCCATTCCCATCACGTCAACTATGCCTCGACCATCTCCGTGAAGTCGAGAGAACGGATTCAACGGAATCTGTAGCAACGCGTCACCTCATTGAGGGATTATTCAAAAGCCTTCAGAGGTTGCAGGCCGATATTCCTCATATCATTCTCTTCGACTATCTTTACGAAGTTACCAAGATTGGCGTTACACCATACGAATTCGAACGCACAAGAGATTGTATAATCCTCGAAGAGACGTCTTTATCTGCTCATACCCTCATATTTCTGGAGCGGATATTTAACGCAATTGTGTCCAATCATCTTGACTCGCTCCGAACAATGTCGGGCGTTCATTTGTTGGACAAAATCTTGGGAATTTTATCATCATTCTGGCGTCCCCAATTAACTGGGAATGCGTCGATGCCTCGTGGCCTTATCGAATATCTCAATCACCGAGGTTCTGATGGGGCAATATTGCACGTTGCATGGCACTTTGGGCCCAACCGTCTCTGGTCTTGTATGACAACGGCCTTGGAGAATAGTCGTCCTTCGACGATTCTCAGTGTAACACGACGGGTCCCGATCCCTTTGGACGAGATATTGATGGCATTGTGGCGCTTATACTCGCTGCCTGCCCGGATAATACCCGAATTCTCGATCTGCGAGTCCCTCTTTGATGCAGTTTTGAACTCACCCTCTGCGGCGTCTCCCCCCGTCATCGCATTAATCAAGGCAAACATACTAGACGCGTTGCGTACCGGTGATCGCATGTCCACGGGCACCGAAGACATTCCAGGACGTCTCTCCCATCCTATCCTTTCGGGTGAAACAGCGCATAAACTGCCAGTACTCGTTTTGGCTAGTTCGTCGCAAATACAGGTTCTCAAGAGGACACTCAATGCACGAATTATGGAGGCCAGGGTGCAAATCGTGGCCGAGCTGCTGGAGTCCTGTAGCTCTTCTGAGACCCCATACAACGCAGTGAAAACCCTCTCTCTCATAACACCCGTGGCTCCATCGTTTGCAGTTCACGCCATTCATCAAATTCGTTTCGCCAAAAGCATACAAGATGTTTTCCACGCTCTTGGGAATTCAGAGGTTCTGGAAGCTGCCTTGAATCTCGATGCCTTCGATGTGTATGCACCGAAACACGGACCGGAGAAACTTCCTAAAACCTCGGGATCTCCGCCATTTCCATGGATGGACAGTGATCAGGCGCGGCAGATAGTCAGAGAGTCCCTCCGTGACTACGAGAAGATCTTGATATTGTCAGCTGACTCACCAGTCATTCTCTCCCGGGTCAGAGAAATCCTTTTGGGAATGGAAAGTTTACACACCAGAAGTGTCGGCTCAGTATTCATTTCGGAGCGAACAGAAGTAGCGGAAGGACGAATATCACAAGTAAAATTTTGACCGATGCTTTTCCATTGAGTAGATGAATCTAGATTGTTGCGCGGTGAGAGTCGGCATGTGAAGGCATCAGGCGAGACGATCGCGCTACGGATTTACAGGTGATATAACTCTCGGAACCGCGAGAATCTTGGGACTACGTATGCTGTTCACTTTGAAAAAATAGTAAAACACCGCGAAACTATCAGAAGTTCACATCGCGAGAGTAATCTTCCACATCAGGAAGGGCATATCGCGAACTTGGGAGATATCACAAGTGTAAAAACATCGCGAATTACTCGTGGTGATTTTGAGAGCTGGTATCAAATTGAAGAAATGCTTTGCCCCATCGGGGGTGATGAGGGACCTTTTCGCCCGTCATCTGGAGCGATGAGCGGCATGTGGCGGGCACGGCGGTACCGTCGTGGTCGCCGTCGTTCAGGAAAAGGCCGACTTTTAACGATGCGGCTCACATCGGCTCTCGTTCTGAATCCCTTCAACGTGCAAAACATTCCGGCGGACCAGAATTTCTGTTGAATGAGCTTGCTTCCCGAAAGCCCGGGGATCCACGGATCCTACTGGTAGCTTGGAAGCGAGGGGGGATCCCCCAACAACTTCTTTGAGTCTCACGACATCCGAACTGGCCGTATTCCGGCTGTATCAATGGGTGCGGCCTTACAATTCGGAGGGTGACGCACCCCCAGAGGCAAGTGGTTCGTAATTGGTTTTAGCTCACAGTCATTCAAAGTTTACGTGAAGGCAAAAATGTTCACAGTCTTGTCAATCCTTATCACTGGATACGTAAATGTCTTTGACCGTGGTTGAACCTGAAATATATGCAGAGGAAAGAGTCGAATAATGATTTCATGAAACCATTGTCGAATCTCCAGCTTCGCCTCCTCCAGAGGCCCAACTTCAATTGTGATGCATTGGCATGTTGAATTCGAGTTGGCGCGAACATCTTGGCTTGGCTTACCAAGTGTGAGTAAGTGTCTTCTACGTGGGTTACTTCCTGTTGCGGGGACTCTTTTCGCCGATCTCTTCGGCGACTATCTCTTTATCGTACTTGGATCCTACCCCCGATCTAACTCGAGTCACGTTTTGCTCACGTTTCCGGACGGGCCGATCCGCCAGCAGTGCTTAAAAGGGTTTGATTGGGAATTGATCGCCTCGTCCTCTTCCCAAATGTCTCCCAAACTTGTGTGGCTTATTACTGGAACTTCGTACGTTCAGCTCCGATGTTTTCAATCCTCGTCTCACTGAATGCGCTACTGTTAGTGCTGGCCTTGGGCGCGACCTAGCACTGGCAGCCCTCAAGCGCGGCGACCACGTTATTGCGACGGCGCGCTCTGTGAACAAACTCGCTGATCTCAAAGATAAAGGCGCGGATGTGTTGCAACTCGATGTCACCTCCCCGTTGGACGAACTCCATGTCGTGGCAAAGAATGCTGCGGCCATACACGGGAGAATCGATGTCGTGGTCAACAACGCCGGTAGGATTTAGAGTTGAGATGATGCTGAATATTCATTTTTTTGAACTGTGGCGCTAGGATATATCCTAGTGGGGGCCGTCGAGGAAAACACGTACGTAACACCGCGATCTTCCGTCCCTTATTCCGTGTTTTAACTTCTGATCTCAAGGCCGGAAGAAACACTTGAGCAATTCAAGTGCGTGCTGTTGAAGCCCAACGGTCTGGCAAATTCTGATCCATACATGTAGCACCAACGTCTTTGGCGCGCTCAACGTCACTCGCGCCCTCCTACCATACATGCGCGAAAAGAAAACCGGGACCGTCGTCTTCATGGGTTCCGTCGGCGGCTGGCGGTATGTCTTGCGCCTCCATCCCTTCATCCCTCATTCTCTCACCTCTCATCCTACCTCTGTATCTAGTGGTGTGCCGAACGCCGGCCTCTACGCCGCGACCAAGTTCACGCTCCGCGGCATCTCCGAGTCGCTCCACCTTGAGATAGCGCCGCTTGGGCTGCGCAGCACCTGCATCGATTTCGGGTACTTCCGCACGACGTTCCTTGACCCCGCGCACCGCGCGCCGTATGTCCCGCGGATTGAAGACTACAACGAAATGTCGAAACGTGCGAATGACTCGCTGCTTGGTGCGTCTCTCTCTCTCCTTCCTTTATCTTGAAAAGGCGTCATACTTATTTTCATGTGGTAGCCTACAACGGCAAGCAGCCAGGCGACCCCGCGAAAGGCGTGGAGGTCGTGCTTGACATCGTGCGGGGGGAGGGGCTGGCGGCGGGCAAGCCCTTCCCGACGTCCGTAGCGCTCGGGAGTGACTGTTACAAGACAATCAAGGCAGAAGCGGAGAGCGTGTTGGCAAGGCTGGAGGACTGGCGCACGGTGTCGGAGAGCACAGATTTTTGAGTGTAAATTTTAGGAACGCGTGAGTGTTGAGCTCAATCTGAAACACGTTATTATGTACCACAAGTATATTTATCGTCGTTGTGTATCGTTGACTAGCTGAAGTATGGAGTATCAATCACCTCTGTTTATAGGCACTGCGTCGACTTAAATTCTCGTCTCCAGACTGACGGCTCAATGAACAAAGAGGCGCCCATCAAGCGCCCAAGCATATAATGGCCGCACGATTCCATCTTGGACTCTGGCATTCACTGAGCCTCGGAGCTATCAAGACTACACATGCAAAAAAAAATTCAACAGCACTCTTGAGCCCGGGGACAATAACACACAGGGAATATCCGAACCTGATTCGTTGACCATGCTACATGTAAATCGCGATCCACATAAAAGAATACGTCAACAGTTCAGGCTAAACGTTCCAGTCCAAAGTCAGTCAGAAAAGTCTGGTCAACTCGTTGGCGAGTAATTTTCTGAGTGCCACCTTCGCCGGGCCTTGCTCTTACAAATTAAGGGCGATGAGTTGTCGCTCAGAGAATTGAGGCGCACGTAGGTGTCTGAATATTTCCGGGGTTTAGCACGAAGGTTCAATGTTGCAAATAATTACAGTCGGTCAACGAGGACAAGATACATACACATGGTTTCACACTATCTGACGCTTTACTTCGCGTTCCCAAGAAACAACCATCCCCACACAAGCGCCGCTATCACAAACCTCCCCATATCAGTCGCCAATTTCGTAGTTGTGGGATGTATCATAGGTCAGGATTCTGGCCGCGCAAGGACCGGGGAACGTGGCATCCATGTACGCGACGAAGCGATCTCGCGACATCTTGGGGGCATGTTTCCCCAAGCAACAATGAATGTGGCGCAGATTCGGAAGCCGCTGGGCGTAATCCTGTGTCTCAAACGAGGAGTCTGGGACGGGGGTTTCGTGCTCCTCGCTCTCCTCGCCACCGCAGATAACGAAGGAAAGCTGTTCGAGTGCCGGCGTGTTCGCGGGCAAGTTGATGGTACTGAGGGCAGATTTGAGCACCTGGTCCCAAGGTGTTGTCGGGAACAGAATATTACGGGTGTCTGTGATGAGGAGTGTGAGTCTCAGAAGGGCGGGTAGGGATGGGAGGTGAAGGGTATTAGGATCGCTAATGTATGTCAGGTACGTCCACATCAGCTCGAGGTGTTCGAGTTTGGATAGAAACAGGGATTCTCGTATGAAATTTAAACTGTGGATGCAACCGAGCCCGGCGAGACACAAATCCAGGCGAGTGAGATGCTGAAGAGCGGATTGTGTATCGGGGAGCCTCATGAAGTTGCAGATCTGAGCGGGATCGAGGTACAGTGGATTGACAGTCGATGTCAAGGTTAGATGGCGGATGGGGGACAATTCTTCCGGCTGTGAATCATTTCGGAGAGGAGGATCTAGCGGCCATTCATATGGGGTGACGTGGGTGGTCAAGAACTGGGAGAATTTTCGGACGGCGTAGGAGAGTAGAGCGTTGGGGACGCCATCGATACCTTCAAGATGCAATAAACGGATAGATGGTGCTTGTATCATGCGATGAAACGACGAGCGGACAGCTGGGCGTATCTCATCCCACGGTCCTTGAGAATATCCGGTGATCTTAAGGTTTTTCAGCTCGTGGAGCATATCGAAAACACTGTCAACACAATCGGGATTCGCTCCTCGAGAAAAGACGATAACCAGGTCGGTGACGTATGTCACTAGGTGCGGGGATGCGGAGAAGAGATTGAATGCGTGAGTGAATGTCCTCATCGCACCTGCTCGTACATCGGCGGGAAAGAAGGCGGGGTCTGTGGTCAACACTATGGATTGAAAGAGGCGGCGCTGGGAAGGGGCGACGAAGCATGTTGCGGCAATAGATAATTGCTCAAGTGAATGGATGCCATCGATTTCATCGACAATGGCCTCTACGAGCTCCGGAATTCCGCACAGCGACATGGACTCGGAGTCGCGAAAGAAGAAGGAAGAAGGACAAGTGGCACGTGCTCTGGGATCATGGGAAAAGCTGAGTCAGCAACTGCCAGCTATAAAAGCGTCGCTTGTTTGTCCGGATTCCTTCGAACAAACCACGAGGACGTGCGTGAATACTTTCCTGCCTTTCCTTCGCTGACCTCCTTCTAGACAAAAGTTCGGACCTGGTATAAGCTTTTCCGCCTCCTCGTCCGCGTTCCCGTCCTCAAGACTGTCGGCCGGCGTGTACGCACGTCGGGGCTTCTCACAGCTTCCCTTCGCTTTTTGATTGCCCTACGATCGACGAGGCGCCGTTTCGGCTGGCGCTCATGATGCGGTTGTATGGGAGGGAGAGTGTTCGGTGGTTGGTGGGCGCCCTACAGCTATGTCAATTTTATCATTTGTGTACCTGATTTTATGACGGGGGATGTCTGTCCGTTCTCCTTCACCTTGATACACTTCACTGGCGTTACTTATCGTAATATATCCCGATTCCTGTATGCCTGGGGTTTAGACCTTCAGAATTTTTTCTTGAGTGATTGCACAAATACACTCGAAGAATTTGCCCCGACATCAAGGCCGCCAATCGACTTTCGGCGGTGCTCTTCGCAGTGCGAATTTGGACCCGTATGGCACGGGCTCGCACTGGCACTGTCAAGCTTTCGCGGCTGACATTGAAGGGCTCTAATTCGCTTGCGCCCCATTCCCGACTACTATTCTGATCGGAGCTTCGTCCACCTGTCTCGTGTACACCAACTTTCCTGAAATCGTCTGCTATCAAACATAATTCGGCCTCAGTCTTTTCTTTCTCTTACCTCCGCCGTTGTATTACGGCTGCTATCTATTCCGCTGTGTAATTACAGCTGTCAAATCTTGGGATCCGAATTCTTCTCCGTGGTGGGCGTCTCCATCTGTGCACATATCACTGGCATCCTCGAGATACAATGAGGGATGGCAAATACCCAGCCTTGACGCAGCCATTCGCCACTTCCCCAGGGACACCGGCTCATCGACGGCGCGAACATGCCGCCGGTGGGATGCGTGTATTGGTTGAAGCAGGTCCATACGGACTGGACGTCGCGGGATCGAGACTGGATGCGGCGCTATGGGTGTGGGCCGCCGCACACTACCCTGCAGTTCCTCGAGTTGGCGCGCTTGACGCCGCTGTTCGTACTTTCTGACGGCGGACGCAGCGTTCGGGGACCGGTATCATAATCGAGTGGTTGTGACGAAGACAGAATTTTTAGCCGTCGCAGGCAACCGAGGTGTGGAACATGCGGACACAGTGTAATAGGTACGCTACTGGGATCATCCAGTCGTGTCGTTGTCAGTAATTTGGAATTAGTGATTGTCTCCGGAAATTAATCTGATATGGTGTGAGTAAGATAACCCCGGTTTTGACTTCGTGTTCGAGAAATGCTTCGAGTTGATGTAAATTCGACGGAGTTGTTTTGGTCCAGCTTCAGCGTTCTCGGGCACCGGCTCAGCCCATTCTAACGCTGTCCATCAGGGTGTTGCCCCGCGCGCGAGGCTAGACCTATTGGCCCTATTTACAGTATGGATCAATGTCGATCTAGAGCTTCTGCCTGAAACCAGCCGACCTTACAGTGACTGAGACAGAGTATTCGAGGCCGCTTTTTGCAGTGCGAATTCCGCTGATGTCCGTGTTGTGTTCCTCGAAAGGCAAAATACCCTTGGACTCAGTCATCTTGAAAGTATTTTATTGGGACAAAACGCTCATGTCATGACGAGAGAAAGTGATGATTGGCCATTTACAACAAATTATGCAACATACCAATAAGTACAGTTGCCTATAACGAGCTGAGCAGAGCTGCGAAGAGCTAGTAAAGAAGCCACAATTATTTCTATTTTTCTCTAGGCGGCAGCGACAAAGAACGACGAGGTTTGATCATTGAATCCAATATCGTTCAAGTTCGCATATCCAGGATAGAAGACGTCCGGAGTGCCAAAGACGTCGGGGAAGCACTGCGCGTTCCTGTGGTCATAATATCTATGCGTGAGACACGGAGACCAAGGAGAACCTCTTCACACGTACCCATACAACGTCACCTAATATACAGAATCAGCGAGGATGGTCTTCGCGGGAAGATTGAGGCAAACCTTTGTTCCGGGGTCAGGCCCAATGCTTGAGATCTGGTTATTCCAATCGCTGCCGAGCGTAATGCAGGTGTTGATTGGCTGGACTGCGTATCCGCAGGTTCCGCCCCAGTTGAGGTCGGTGCAGATGAATATTCCCCCGGCGGTGCGTTTGGTCAGTTCACCCTCCTGGATTGTCAATTGACCGGTGGAACAGGGGCTGTATCATAGCGTACCTCAGTGGTTGCATTTGGGATCCCGAAGGCAGACGCGGGGCTGACGACCCCGTCCCAATTCACAGCGTACTTCCAGTCCAGCCCCTCTGTGACAGCCACGGGGGTGGCAATGACGGCAAGGGATGCAGGGAGAAGAACAAAGAGGCTGCGGAAGAACATGTTCGCCACGGAAAAAAAAAACTGTGGAACGAATATGGAGCCCGCACAAGATGTTTACTTTATATATCAGGGCTCGGGCTCATACGGAGACGAATAGCCGGGGAGGTCGATTCTGGAGGATATACGGCTCAGAAGGGGGGATAGTTGTTCTTGCTGAGTGTATCATTTCTCGTTTCGCTCGCCGGGGACTTGACAATTTAGATGGCGTCTCCTTGGCGCATCCGGTCTGAGCGGAAGCTTTTGTATGTCGCACACGGAAACGCGGGAAGTCGGGGTTCAAAAAAGGAAATTCGCTGCGATTCAAGGACAGAGTTCAGAGTTCGGAACTGAGAGGAAAACGGAGGCTTACTTGATGAGCGGCGTTCAGAGGCGGCGAGCGGCGATCGGTGTTAGCAGGAATCCCTTTTTAGGTTACTCCGATTGGCCACTAGAGAGACTCATGGCGTGATCCACCGGCTTCTGCTTCGCGTGCGCCGCCAACTAAGAATCTGCTTCTGATTTTCAGTTCTAATATTGTCAGTGAATAGTGAACGAATCCTTGGACTAAAATCTCATATCCAGATGGCATTAATATTAATACAGCGAATGCGCGTACATTTACACCGATTCGCAAAGCATTTCCGGGTGAAGGATAAGGGTGATGTGGGCAGGAGGATAGCGGGGTCGAATTAAGGCGTCTTTTGTTCCCCGTGGCAGCATGGTTAGAAGTCCTCAAGCTTCACGTTGTAGTAGGCCTGCCGCCTGATTAAACGACTCACTGGGCGGCCGTTAAATCAAAATACAGCGACGGGCCATGAAACATACTGTGGGCGAGAGGATCGAAAGTGGTGAGATCATTGATCCATGATGGACTGACACAGCCACATATCCGCTTACTCCGATCACCACGTCGCTCTACGTCGTGTCGTCCCAAGCTCTCCAACTTTGCGAAGGCGAATGGCTCGTTCTCGTCTCACGGTTTCTATGGGAACTTAAACTGTCCCAGTTCAAGTCAGGAACATCTCAATTTACTTGCATGCGCTGAAAGGCGGCTTGAACTTCAACGGTTGATCGGGCAGATTGACGAAAGGCCGAAGGTCTGATTGAATATGCTAAAGATTGTATTGTGATAGAGCGGTCTCTGTTCTTGAGCGAGGCAGCACCGCACCGCACGCCGAAAGATCACCAGCAACGCGACACCAATCTTGTCAGCTTGATGGGCCTGGCAATTTGCTTCGGTAAACTCTGGTAATTCAACGCCCTCGGTGTTTGCTGGCAAGGTGCTCGGAAATACGAAAACGACCTGGTTCAAGCCGGGATCACAAGAGAATATCTCCTCCAGCCGGAATGAAAGCCTCGTGTCTTTAGCGCTAAATCCACTCATGACGTGGAAAAAATTGCACCAAGAATAATTGGACAACAGATCGGAATGTTGAACTTCAAGTTGACCGATACCTCAGGACTAATCTGTCGGAAACATGATGGACATTCCACCATGGCAGCTCGTAACCCATTTCCTCTCACGTTTTCCTCTTCTCGTCCCCACCATGTCTGCCATGTCCACTCCCCCTGCCACGGGAAGCGAGACCTCGGTGCCAGGTGCACTCAGCAGTCCGGCGACGTTATCCATTTGTGGCCCCACCGGCGGGCCACATCTCTCCCGAGCACAAACCACCAGCGGGTCTGTGACCTCCCCGCTTCCCACCGACTGCACCTCTCCCTGTCGGACCAGGCTCTACCATCGCACTAGAAGTGCATATCTGGGGACCCGTAGCGTGATCATCATTCCGACCGCCCGCACCGCCGTCGTACCCCTGCGCGCTGTCCGCCACCGTACGAGGTTCAGCGATGTTGAGGCCATACCCTCAGTGGGGCCTGCGACAACGGTGCAGCAGCCGTCGTGGTTGAAGAAAATGGTTCCGGGGGCCATCAAGCGCTGTCGCTCCGTGGATGGATTCATGCACTCCGACGGCGGCCACGACGCGGAGGACGCCGAGGACGAAACCTCGCCGCTGGTACCAGAATCCCACCCAACGGATGTACGTGCGTTTGGCATCAGAGCCGCCAAGTACGGTGGGAGCTTGATCACGGCGGGTATCGAGAATCGCCCGTCCCAAGCGGCGGGACATGCCAGGCGCATGCGCCCAATCTCGGGCTATTTTTACCGCGTTGAAGACGACGAGGAAGAGTTGGATGAAAATATGCCCGAGGTTCGCGAGGCACTGCGTGTCAACGCCGGTATCTGTGCGATGGGCGTTCGCTACGAGCCTCTTCAGGTCGTTCAGGAATTCGCGGACTGAAGGGCTTCTTGAACGGGAGTAAATCGTGGACTGAAACGGCGCGAAGAGACCATACGTTGTACATTATTCCTTTACAAAACCGTGTGGTTCTCCAAGGATCTCACACTGGCTGGCCTCCACACTCTATATTATTATTTGTAACCGTTCACTTGAATCAATTGACTTAACATATGACAGCGAGTGTTGTCCAAAACCGGGTGTGCGGAGATGTTCTAATCTACCCCGTAACCAGAGAACCTGAGGCTGAGAGATGAAAAGCTGAAAGAAACTCAGTACTTCTTGATCTCCAACGTCGTGTATTTGACCGACAGAAACACAAGTGATTGCAATCCGATAAGGGTACAAGTAAAAATACAAACGCAAATCAGTGTTGTGTGAATGCCAGCAATGTCGGAGGGCCCTCTCCGCCGTAGAGATCTGAAATCAGAGCGTAAGTTCAATGATGGGGGTATCACGGCCAGACAAACATACCGATGGGAGACGTGAAGTTGTGCACCAGCGGGTTGACGCTCGTCCGCCGGTTAGTCTCCGCAACCCTTGGGATCCCGCGCAGCTCGACGGCCTCCGCACGCCGGTTTGGACGCAGGACAGCCATCTGGTGCAGGTGCGGGTCAGGCGTGTCACTATCACCATCCCCGTCGAAGCTCCGCTCAGTGTACGCTGTTTGTGGCGACAACAGGTTGGCCCCGGCGTAACCGTCTTGATCCGAAAGGTAGGTGTAGGGCTTCGCCTTCGAGGACGAGAGGAGGTACTGCCCGCTTGGCGCGTAGTGAGATAATCTCTCATCCGCATCATCTTGCGCAAAGTGGGAGGAGGGGGCGTGTCCGCCGTACAGCCGCTTGCGCCGTTTTTCACGCGCCGCATCTTTGGCAGCGATTTCGCCGTCTACGGAGCGAGGGAAGAAGATCTAATAAAAGACATTAGGGCTCGTCCGGTTACAATGAAGCTGAGGACGCACGACGAGGGTCAGGGCGGATGATATACAGCACCCGAATGCCGCGATCATGGTGAGGAAGTCTTGTGAAACCTAGAGCCTGAGCAGACGGTCATGCTGGAGGGGGCAACACACATACCAGTCCAGAGCATACTCTCGTTTATGTGCTTGTGCGGTCGGATGCCGTCTAACCCGAGGATGACCAGCGGCACGACAAAAACGAAGCGGAACGCGACTCGAATCATCTGTGGATGTTGTTAATAATTGAGACGCAGCTGAGAACAATCTACGTACGTTTAGTTCATGGAATTTAGTCAGGCGGACGATGGTTGCACTATCAACGCCTTCGCGTTTCTGAATGCGGGTAAGGTTTGCGACACGCATTTTGTACGGGACTGACCAGGCTTGCTAAGAAAGCCGGGAATTCCCAGCTAAAACATCATCAATTCAGCGACGCGCGTCCTGCATTCCCGCAATGACAACGTACAGGACCGGCAAAAACGACAATGTCAGCGTCAAACCCCCAAGACTGCCGCCTAAGAACGTATAGGCCTCGGACTGAGATTAAATTTGAGAAAGTAGATGCAAACAGAAGGCAGTGGCGCACTTTCAAGGGGTCCGACCGTGATAAAATAGTCAGGAGTGGCATGTAAATGATCGCAATGCAAGAGCCGACCACCCAGATGCGAAAATACGTGCTGCGGAACCAATCCGGGGGGATGGGACCAGAAAACACGAGGAAGAACCAGAAACAAAGCTCTGGAGGTAGCGTCAGGAAATGAATATCTAACAATGATTTTGCGACGATACGACCTTCCAGATGTGTTGTCCTACCACAGAATTAGTTTTGAAGGCAAAGATAACGAAACATATGACACACATTTCTAAGCTCCACGCTATTGTGAATGTAAGCATTAGCGGGAAAATGGCGCGTCTCTCAGCCTCTGGCCAAAAAATGTACGGCTTCGGAATGACTAGGCAAATGTCAAAAAATATGCAATAATCATCGAAACATGTCACTCACTAACACCCTCAAACTCAATATATCCCTGCCCGTACTTGATGATGGCGAAACCCAAAGCGTAGGTCATTATTAATGGCACGCTCAGCAGGTACGAATACTGGACGACCCGTAAGTGAGGTTCGTGTATGACTGGGTAGGACGATATCTACCGTCATGACCCTCTTGAATGCCCCGGAATACGGGCCATTATTCCACCTAGGGATCGTCAATGCATGCGATATAGTACATGATTCAGAACGCACTTCAAGCACTTGAAGTGGTCATACGACCACAGATGGAACACCATGAACGCGAAGAGCTGTCCGCAATTGCATTGCCTCAGCTAACGCAAGAACTACGACGGGCTGGCTGGAACTCACGATGCATGTTATGATGGACCAACTGGGGTACAGGTAAGTTATTACGAGGAGAAGGAAAACGACATGGCACTTTACACGAGATAGCTCGCAGGGGACGTGTGGGACATCTTGCAGCGGGAGAACTGGGGGTGTCGACGTAGTGAGAGATAGAGCTGCTCGGGACCTGTTCATCAGATTCAGAACTCAGACGTGTGGTCAGCAGCTCCTTGGAAGCATCGGCCTGTGATACAGTTGGCGTCCGGATCCGCTCGTGACTGCTCGTAGGATGGCGTCGACGTCGTCAGAGTCCGATTCGGGAGAATGGGCTTCGCAAGTGAGGTGGTGGACGACTTGAGGTCAGGGTTGGTGAACGGACACAGTGGAGGAGGACCGGCACACCGGGGGGAACGCGTTGATGGCGAACGCGATGGTTACGCGGCTACGTAACTTGCAAGCATCGGGATTGGACAACAAAAACGATTCGAAGTCACACGAAGGATTCCATCAACGGGAATCATTTCATCACTGATTCGATCGGTTCGCTTAAATTGACACTAATACTGTACTATTTCGTTCAATTCGTATGTCACGCGTCACACCCGATTCTTGCAATATTTATTTCTCGATTTTAGCGGATTTTGGAGATTTGTCGGAAAAATTAAAAGTCACGTGCCAGTACGAATTGAACGAAATAGTACAGTACTGTACCAGCCTGTAGGGTGGCGACGGTCACGGTCACGGAGGGCCCGTCGCGTCGCCGCCGTCGGGGCGGGTCACGCTCACGATGGGCTCTGTCGCCAAAGAAATACCGTGACAATTTCGAAAAATAAATCATATAATATCTGGGGCATACGGAGGTGAAAAACGCGTCAATTTTAGGACTGTTCCACACATTCTGCAGAGACCTCCCTCAGAAATCTGGTGCAAACTATCTCAAACAGCCTGAAAATAACTTCCTTGTCGCCGATTTTTGCGACGGTCACGGTCACCTTTGGTCGCGTCGTCTCGCCCCCAGCTACTGGTCAATGTCACGGTCGTCTGGCCGTCGCCTCCCTACAGGCCGGTACAGTACGCCCGTATGCGTAATAAAAAACCTGGAGAGTAGTAATCCAACCAAGTGTTCTCACCCAAGGTGTTCAATCATGGGCATTTTTGAGCCAGAAATCTCGACCGTCACCGTCACCTGGCTCCCAAGTGTTCATTTTCAAGGCCCCATCACCCTTCACCTGAACACTTGATTACTACAGTATGTTACGATGAGTTGGGGCCCATAAACGTACCGTGCCGTCTATTACGCCCGTATTTCGATGGACTGGAAGACTTGGAGTAATTTTGTAGGGTGCCAAAGCACACCCGATACTGATATCCTAGCCTCGGAAAGCCGACAAAGTCGAAAGGGATGAAATATAGCTAACCCGTTTGAAGCCGTCAGGAAACGGCCGTAATTTCAACCGAAAATACGCCAAACGGTACGGGGGCATATCCGTATTTACGGCCCGTCTCTCTGTGATTTTACGGGACGGCTTGATGCCCTAGCCCGGAATTCCTTCTAGTATGCGGGGATGAAGGCGTCATAAGTAGTATGAAGGCAATGGAAAGTAAATGAGAATACTATAAATCAAAAAAAAAAAAAACAACACGCCTCATAGAATGATCTTTCTTCGGGTCTCTTCGGGTACATGGACTATCAAACTAGAACGGCTATCGACGGGGTATAAGCTCGGCCCTGTGTCTACATACATATCACCGGCCGATTTCGGTCACAGGGTAATCTGGAGGTTCATCTCCGATGGATTCTACGTTGTGCATTCTCCGGTACAACAGGTTGACCAACTCGTCCGTCGGAAGCTCAGATGTCGTAGGTGCAGTCCCATCGCTGTGACTGGTGGCAGCCGGAGCTGGAGCTTGTCCGACCAGATCGAGCCTTTTGGTACGGGTTAACGATACACCTGGCGGGTTGCCGAGCACGTCGAACGGGTGAAGCGTAGTGATTTCCGGAGAGCTGAAGAATGGTATGACTGAGTTCTGCGGGTTACGGCGCCTCCATAGGACCCCAAAGATCACACAGCATACGAGTACTAGCCCTCCCAGAGTACCCCCCACGATTATGCCAATGTCGGAAGTTTTCTGTCCAGGCGAAGGTCTAGGTGAGTTAGTGGGTACGGGCTCCGGCGAGAAGCCAGGTCCAGGCGAGCTAGTAGCCTCCGGCGCTGAGCCATTGGTTGGCGAAGAGCCACTGGTTGGGAAAGAGCCACTGGTTGGGAAAGAGCCACTGGTTGGCGAAGAGCCGCTGGCTGGCGAAGAGCCGCTGGCTGATGAAGAGCCACTGGCTGGTGAAGAGCCACTGGTTGGCGAAGAGCCATTGGTTGGCGAGGTCTGGTTTCGAAGATTTATTACCCCAATCAGCGTCTGAATTGCGCGGGTTTGGTTGCCTGGATCGAAACTTGAAGATGGTGGTCCGTTCCAAGAACCCCCATAAATACTGCTTTCGCTTGTTCTCGCCAGGTCAATGATGGCGTTGAACTGGGGTCATATAAGAATGGATCAAAAGCAAAGCTGTTCGATACAGACCTGAACACTCAGATAAGCCTCGATATAGGATTGTAAATTAGGTGTTGTCGCATTGCGTGCATACACCGTGGAAAGGGCACGAGGCAGGATATTATCTGGTCATGTCGAAGTTGAGAGTTCATCAGTAAGAACGAAAGTATGAATCACCTGCGTTCATGATCCCATTGGACCCTTGCCATCCGGAGTATGGGATGGCCGCGGCCAGGATCTCCTCAATCCTGCGAAATACTAGTTCAGAACAAAATAATGGAATCCGAGATGTATCGGCTTACATGTCATGTACAGAGGCATTTTGTGTGATGGAATAAAGAATGGCCAGTCCTTCAATCATAAGACCAGAATTATACGGTTCTTGAAATGATTCGTAATTCAAGGAGCAGGAATCATTCGCTCGGACAGATATCCCATCCTGCACAACATTCTGGGCATTGTATAAATGATTGCGGATGAAATCAGCCGACTGTTTTGCAGCCTCCAGATACATGTCCTCTCCAGTGGCCTCGGCCAGAAGTGTCGAAAGACTGGGCCATATTCGTAAATGCAACTGAGTGAAAAGACGGGAACGCACACTAGAAAACCGCTGAAAGTGTCCAGTCAGAAGTATTCATATTTAGTTACACTACAGGCTCACCCGGTGGCGAGTCCGTCTATCTCAGGGGACGCAAGATCTTTTCTCTGCAGTAAATCAGCTTCTAGAAATCCGAAATTCAATTCGATTCGTACGTAAAATGTACCTCCCGCCGTGGTGACTGTAATAATATGCCATAAGGCTAGGCGGTTGAATTGCTAAATCAACTTACTGCCTAGACAAGTCGGATTCAAGGCAAAATCTTTCAGAGGTACCGTACCAAGGTCGACGTCGGTCTGCGAAAGGGTGTATTCTTTCGCTGTCCACCACACTTGCTTGGCATATTCAAGGAACGCTTGACTCTTGTACGTTTTAAACGCTATCACCGCCCCGTGGCCGTAATTTCTGTCGGCTGTCTCAGTTTTTGGTGAAACGACCTTTAAGTACTCTATACTTACAGACCGTCACTGAGCTGCCCAGAAATTTAAAACGTCCCAGGTCAGCAGAGGAAGCATTTTGGAAGGATGGATTGGGCTGACACTAAAGGAGAGAGTTATGCCTTAGGCGCCGGTTACTCTCTATATTGACTGACTCACAATTCTCCGGTGAAATTTTCTGCCTGGTATTGGTCACTGAGAGTCGTGGACGCCAGTAAGAAGTATTGTGTCAAGTCATCTCCGTACTTGTTTTGGTTGGTGGCTATATCGAATTGCGCCATTTGGGAGTAAAGGATGCCCGCAAGCCCGTAGGAATCACCTGTCATGGTAAGGAGGCATTCAGCTGAGCAACTCATGGATTAACGTCGGTATACCTGGATCAGGGAATTGGGCCGAAGTACTATCGATAAACGCAAGAGCCTCTGTTATTGCGGCTTCAGCAATGCTCACACGCTCAGCGCGTGATACGGTCATGTTTGGTTTCTACGGTGCCAAATTGATTAGGCCCATTCTAGTAACGGTAAACGCACCCTCCAGGACGAGGAAACCTTCTGTCCCCGGGAGACCGCATGGTAGAAATACAACCATACCGCCAAAGTGAGAAGGAGAAGCATGGGGACAATCTGAATACATACCAGTCGACAAGGCCCTTAAGAACAGCCACGCATTCCTCGTACACTGCAACAATCATCAGGTTGTGGCGTCAAGATTTCTGGCGCACTGCATTTCCTATAGGAAGCGGGCAGTTTGAAAGTGAGAGAGTTTCTTGTTGAGAGTTGGTTTAGACTTTAGAGCGCATTCGAAGACGTATGAGGACAAGGTGAGGGACTATCTATACGAGCTGCGGAATTACCATAGACCGCGGGAAAACAGACTTGGACCTAAGATAGAATTGTCGGAAAATAGAATGTGCGCTCGACCGCATCAAGATGGCCAAAATACGTTGAAAACCAGAAATTCAGGAGTCAACGAACAAGATAATCAGTGTGCGAGTTGCAATGTATCAGCCTCCGGAAAGATAATCAGTGTGCGAGTTACAATGTATCAACCACCGGAAAATAGAATGTGCGCTTGGTCGTAATAATTTGCCGTAATAAGGCGGCCAAAATTAATGAAAATCCAGAATCTCAGGAGTCAACGAACAAGATGATCAGTGTGCGAGTTGCAGTCTATCAGCTATTCCTGACATTTACTGTACTATTTTGACCAAGTATATGGCGGTCCAATTGCACTTTTATTATTTAGATGAAAATTTACATGTTTACATGAAATTTTGGGTGTTTTGAGCAAAATGATTTTTTCATAAATTTTTTCTATAACTCACATTAAAATTGCAGGAAATGCCTAGGGAAAGAAAGAAAGTCAATTACAGCTGTTTCCGAAAACCTTGAGACAAACTTTTTATTTTGCCAGCGCCGAAAATTTTGATGGCTGCTAAGGATTGCCCGTTTGGGTGTTGCCGAGCCTAACCGAGGACAGCCGAAGCGCCAGAATTTATCACTCCGCTCAGTTTTGCCTAGCCGCCCTTCGCGTCAGCCGATGCGCCTTCCCTCAGCTCTTTTGCAACTGGAATTTCCGGGCAGAGCACATTGAGATTGCATTCTGTGTGGACGCCGCAGAATTTTTGGCCGCTGGCAGATGTCTAAATATAGCTGATCCGACGCCAGATCTGGTAATCCTTAGCAGCCATCAAAATTTTCGGCGCTGGCAAAATAAAAAGTTTGTCTCAAGGTTTTCGGAAACAGCTGTAATGTATGCAGTCACGTGATCGATCGCGCTATTCCCCATCGTGAAATAGAACCAAACAAAGGAGTGCCTGAGGGGTTAACTGATGTTCTCACGGTTCTGCAGGGAGCCCATCATATCAGGGCATTCCATGGCATGTGTATCTTGATTCTTGCCCACTTTACCTTGCAACAGCTTTGGCAGGAACCTTCCCAGAGCAAAATCACAACATTGCTACTCAAATCAGCTTGATTGACAGGAAACTGGCCTGCTGCCCCATCTACTGGTGCAAAATAAATCGATTTATCAACTATAGTATCCCTAGAGGCCTTGGCACTTCTCAGAGGCTTGTGATAGCAATAGCGGTGGAGATATTGACTTGACTCCCAAAATAGGCATCTGAGCATGTGACTGTGAGCTTACCTCCGGAACGAATAAAACATTTCATTCAATATCCCCACAGTGAACAAAATTCTGATAAGAAACTAATTTTCATTAGCACCTTCAAAATATGCTGGAAGTCCCAAAAGCACGAAATTTTCATCTAAATAATAAACGTGCAGTTGGACCGCCATAGTACAGTAAATGTCAGGAATAGCTGATAGACTGCAACTCGCACACTGATCATCTTGTTCGCTGACTCCTGAGATTCTGGATTTTCGCCAATTTTGGCCGCCTTATTACGGCGAATTATTAAGACCAAGCGCACATTCTATTTTCCGGTGGCTGATACATTGCAACTCGCACGCTGATTATCTCAGGTCCCAACGGGCCAGGTGAACGCAGAAACTGAAGCCAGCCAATCAACTACGCCAACTCAGGCGTCTCCACGAACATCTACGTCGCCATCGCCTCGAGGTAGCGCTCCCCCTGCGCCGCGTCCGCCTTGGTCGCCACATCCCGCACGGCCTGCATGTTCTCCATAGAAAGCTTTATTTCGGCGGCGGCGACGTTACGTTCTCGTGGAGGCACTATCTATCTGAGTTAAGAGGTCGAAATGCAAAAACGAGCAAGGGTGTGACCCACCTTGATCTTCTTCGTGCTAGGGATAGGAATCATGTCGTCCCCCTGCGCGAGGAGCCCCGCAAGAGCTACCTGCCCGCCGGGTGCGCCGCCATATTTTGCCCCGATGGATTTCAGCCCGTCGGCGAGCTTGAGGATGTTGGAGAAGTTCGACGCGGAGTAGCTATGTGGATTGGTTGCGATGGAATGAGATGAGATAGTTACTGTGGTATAAGAGCGTGGACATACCGCGCGATGTGCCGCTTGAAGTCCGTCTCGTCGAAATCGTCTGGGGATTTCTGCGTGCGTCCAAATGAGTTCGGATGACCTTGAACGTAAAATGAGGGGTGGATGGTACGGTACGCACATACTGTCCCGTGAGAAGCCCACGTCCAAGAGGCGAATACGCAACAATCTTGACGCCAAGATCGCGGGCCGTCTGGAGCAGATCGATCTTGGGGTCATCGATGTCGAGAGTGAAGGGTGAATACTCGACCTGCACAGCGGCGATGGGGTGTACGGCGTGTGCGCGGCGTAAGGTCGAGGCGGAGACCTCGGAGAGGCCAATGTGCTTCACTTTACCGGCTCTGATCGATGTAGGAGTTAATGCAACGGTGAAGGGGAAAGAAGGAAAAACCCACTTGACAAGCTCGTTTATAGCGCCGACGGTGATTTCGATGGGGACTTTGGTGTCGGCTCGCTAGTTATTCAGGTGAAGTTAAGCCGCCAAGCACCAGGTTGTGTTCCAGGAAGGAGTGAAAACGTACATGGAGATAAAATAGATCGATACTTTCCACGCCCAGTTTCGCAAGCGACGCCTCTGCGGCCTCGCGCACATACTTACCCCAGGGTCCCATTGACGGAAAATTCGGGAACTAGTGTTTAGTGGCTAGGAAGATATCTGCACGCTTGCCGGTGCGCTGGAACCTATGCACATCGTCAGTCATTGACGCAAATTCAGGTTTGGCGCGGATGAACCATTTCCTGAGGAGCACCCTGAGTCGGCGTAGACGTCGGCCGTGTCCCAGAAGGTGCATCCAGCGGCGTGGGCAGCGTCGAGTACCTGTTGAAATTAAAACCACCAAATTATTAAGCGGGCCCGCATCTCCCTTGAAACGATCCTCGTCGGACTCGATTTTGCCACAGAATGCTGAGATGCCCATTACGCCCAAGCCGATGGCAAAAAAAGGTCGAGTTTCCGATGCTGCGAGGTGGGAAACTTATGAGCTGTTAAAATGTCTTCTCCGACACAGTGTATGACCCTACTTACACCTCCCAGACTCCAATTAAAGAGATCGACAACAAAGATGTCCGCCAACTGACGAGTCCTTGCCGAAGCCTACGTAAAATAGTTCGCACGATTCTATGCAGTGCTCAATAAGCCAAAGAACGGGTTGAGGGGTGTCGACGCTTCTGCCGACAAGTATGACATCGACGGAGGTTGTGTTGAACGGCTTACTTCACACCTCCATTCTTCCCCGCGCCCGATCCGCCGACTCTGCGAACCTACCGCAACCGCGGGTGCCAATCCCTGACTCAGGAAAGTATTCAGGTCAAGGCCGCTGTCGTGGGTGGGCAGCATGTGTCGATTTGAGTAGGACAGAGTGAGTTGTGGGAATGAAGAGAAAGGTCGGCTAAAAGCGGGTCGAATGATCGGTCTTATGGAAAATTATTTTGACGCTCGGAGTTCCGGGTCCTAAAGTTAAATCCTCGGAAAGTTCGGCCTGTACGATCAGAGGTCTTATGCTATTGCTTTCTCTTCAGATGCCCGCTTGTGGAGTTCCGACTCCCGTTGTCACCGAGTTGGTAGTCATTGTCAAGCTGTCGAACTCTATTACTCATACTAGCGGGTTTTCAAGTTCAACGTTCAACTGGAAAGTGGTTTACGACTCGGAGGTACTTTACTTCTAGCAGCAAGCTGTTTTGTGTCGAGACAATACTTTGAAATATGGCCCAAGTTCCAAATCAAGCAATTACAGAAGGCCTGTTATCTGGGCATTTGGTTCGAAACCGGAACAAAATTCATATGGAGGGAGCATTATAAAATCAAGGCTAAAAAGGCGACCACAGTTGCGAACGCTATCCTGGGCCTGGACCGCTTTGTTGGACACTTACCCGCGTGGGATGCCAGAACCCTATATATGACTCGAGTAGATCCGCATTGATCTGCAGTCGTAATAGAAAGATTGATGTCAACGTATCAAGAAACTAGCCACTCACGCAAACACATACCACATCAATTCTAAACCAAGAAAAATCCCAGATCTTCTTTAGAACAGGAGGTCTGAAGAGCGTGTGCGACCCCATTCAGTCGTTTGGCCTTAAGGGGGAACTCCCGGTCCCACTGGGCCAGTGGCATGACAAGACTCCTGGGAAAGCAAAATGAAGCACCCATTAGCAGTTCAAATAGCCAAGTCCTCACTAATCATTCTAGTCTAAGAGATCGAGGTAACATCACAACAGATCTAATTAAATGCCCCATCTTCACATGAAGCCACAACCGGCAAGCTCAACAGCGTGATCCTCGCTCACACTTTCGCCCATATGCGTTTTTCATAGGAAAAGCGAGCTATGCGGCAGGAATGGACTCAAAATTAGGAGAGTATATTTCTGGAAGCCAGAACTCACCGTATAATGCGCAGACGGAGCCCAGGAGCATTACACAGCCCGCGTACAGCGAAACCGCTTTCCATTCCCCGCCAGAGGCAGACAGGACAGCGCCTCCGATGGAAGCACCGGCGAGTTGGCCTGAATATTCACAATGAAAATACGGTCATAAAATTTGAGATATCATACCCGGGGAGTTTGCGAGGACCATGAACCCGGTGATCGTCGCGAGGTCGTCGACCCCGAATATTTGCGCGCACACGACGGGGAGTAGGCCCAGAAACCAGCAGCCGAAAAGGCCGTAGATGACACTGAACGCGATCACGGCGCCATACGAGTGCGCAAAGGTCCAGATGAGCATTTGTGAGAGGCCGCCCACGAAGAAGCTCATGAAGAACATATTGATGGGGCCAAAACGGTCAGCCATGCGTCCGGCAATGATCTATTACTGAAGAAGGTTATTGGTGTGACCGTATGGAGCGGAATCGCGCACGCGGCCTATTCCACCTGTTGTTGCCGTGATTAACCGAGTCCAGAGAGAAGAGAGGAGTGAACGGACGTACCGGATATGTTCATCACGACGAGAGGAGCAACGACCAAGAGAGATTTTGGATTGAGCGAGGGGATCTGGTCCTTCACATAGGTCGTAATGAAGTAGTAGGGGCTCTGCCAAAAAAAATATCAGCGCGCGGAGGTTAAAAGCAACGACAAAAGTCACCAAGAAACCGAAAATCCCAATGAACACAGTCAATGTAATACTGTAAAACTCGGGGCCGATCTTGCGGGGGAGCCAGCGCTTTTTGATACCGGTGTAACCGGGAGCGCGGCGCTCCGCCATCATGAACCACGCGATGATACTGAAAACCGCGTACATAGTGCTGTAAATCAACATTGTCTTTTTGTAGCCCAGGTTGGAAAGCCTGTGCTTCAAGTCAGGTTTCGAAATCGGAATGTAAGGAACTAACGTACAGTGGCCGGACGATAAGGGACCCTATACCACCGCCGATGCCGGATCCCGAAGTGGCGATGCCTGTGGCGAGTCCACGGTGGCGAAGGAACCACTGCGAGGGCAGCGCCATGTACAGGGGCATGGAAATGCCGAGAGAGATCCCTAGCAGACATCCCTGGAAGAGGAAAATCTGGTACAGCTGGGTCACGAAAGCTGAAGCGAGGAGGCACAAATAGCCGAGAAGACCGCTGAGAGCGATCATTTTCTGGGAGTGAAAGTGAGACAGAACGCAAAAAAAAGACGAGTCTGAGATGTACCTTGTAGCCACTAATACCACGCAACATGCTTCAACAGGGAAACGTGAAATACATTGGCAACGCACTATCTCTCTCCCATACCTCCGAAGAAATAGGAAGCACCGTTCAAACACTAGGCATATTAATAATGCGGACGAAATGCAGGACAATTCTCTCACAAAGGAGAATACGCCACCCACAAGACTGAGGGTGCTCAGGCTAGTTCCTGCGAGCTCATTGCTATGGTAGTAGTCCTGAAAGACTCCCCATGCCGAACCCCATCCCCTGTCGAGGATCAGCGACAGCAAGAGGACATAATATGAATGCTTACATGCACGTGCAGGCCATGATGAAGCAGCCGAGCACGACGAGCCACGCACGAAATCCGCCGTCAGGATACATCCATTCGACCTCTTCTGCCGCATCCTTGGAGGTTTCCTCAGAGGTCTTCTCGCAATCGATTGTGTCGGGGAGCATTCCCTGAGCCGGTAATACTGGAAGGGAGTCAAGGGACTGCAAAATCGACAAGTCGGACATTCAGAGGATGCGGGGAAACCAAGGGAAAAACTAGGCAGTCGAATCTGTCCGACTTATATAACGGCGGTGGTCCGAGGTCGACCATGGACCCAGACGAGACGGTATGCCCTTTTACATTTACCCGATCAGACGATGATCGGTCACAACGACGGCGAACGCTTCGGATAAAATGGTATCCAAATAGGCAGAGACTGCCAACAGCGCTGTCAACTGACCGTGAGTGAACGAGGGCGCAAGATTAGCCCTGGCTGTGAGACAAACTCACACAAGATGGGGTGGCTGTGCCAAACTCACATAAACTGTCGCGCTGTGTAACCTGTGTTGGAAAGTCTCTGTTAAATAACAGGAACTTCATGTTAATTACACAGAATTTCCATTTGGCCGTGTACATTTCTCACATCCAAGGCTCAGTCAAGGCTCCGGGACGTATGTAATTAACTTGCGAGAAAGTCCAAAAATAGCCTCCCAGTAGACTCGTTACCAGTCTGCCCTACAACTGCAGATCATAGGGCATGCCTACGGCATAGTGCTCGCACTCAGATTTGCCGTAGCGCAGACTGGTCACAAGTCTAGCCTCCCAGACTAGATCGGTCACCGGTCAACTCCCAGACTCCAATCGCTTCGCTCTGGCAACCCCCCGGACCGGAAGATGATGTCAGACAAATATTATTCCAAGCATAGGCGAAATACAAATACACAATGATACAGAGAAGAAATGGGTTGCTGAGCCTTCATCGACGGAGAAGTTGCTTTGCAACAATGGAGACTATAGGAGTGAGTGAAACACCTTGAGGAACAGTCGGAGCCATTGAATTGAGATGGGGATCGTAATGTGTTGCACAATCTCGTCGACAGGAGATATCGGCAGAAAAAATAAATGTACTGTCGGGTAGCTCGTTGCGGTTCTTGAATCCCCTAGATCACCATTTATATTTCCAGATGTTCAAAGGAGCCTCAAATAGCCAAGAAGACGTATGAGATTGCTTGGATTTTGTGCCCAAATTGAAGGAACAGGCAGCAGAGACCGAGAGAGTGATCAGTGTAGCAACCGGCGCAGTCCAGACAGCATCATAGAATCACAGAAGACGTTCCGGCGACGTTAGGCGGGCCGCAGTGATAGAAGGAGACAACTGACGAGGTCCGCCAGTGCGAATGGGGCAGTGAAGGCTGCCTTCAAATGAAAGTACTGCGGCGAAGTTTCCGCAGTGGGATAATTCTGAATGGGAAAGAATTTATGATCTTGAGGACGACAGAAGAGAGCGAAAGAATGGAGATAACCTACATGGGGCAATTGCACTGCCGACGAGGCATTTGCTTAAAGAACGGTTAATCGACAACAAAGATGTCCGCCAACTGACGAGTCCTTGAAGCTCACGTAAAATACCTCGCACGATTCTATGCAGTGCTCAATAAACCAAAGAACGGGTTAGGGGGTGACGACGCTTCTGCCGACAAGTACGACATTGACGGAGGTTGTGTTGAACGGCTACTTCACACCTCCATTCTCCCCCCGCCCGATCCGCCGACTCTGCGAACCTACCGCTACCGCGGGTGCCAATCCTTGACTCAGGAAAGTATTCAGGTCAAGGCCGCTGTCGTGGGTGGGCAGCATGTGTCGATTTGAGTAGGACAGAGTGAGTTGTGGGAATGAAGAGAAAGGTCGACTAAAAGCGGGTCCAATGATTGGTCTTATGGAAAAATATTTTGACGCTCGGGTTCCGAGTCCCAAAGTTAAATCCTCGGAAATTTCGGCCTGTACGGTCAGAGGTCTTATGCTATTGCTTTCTCTTCAGATGCCCGCTTGTGGAGTTCCGACTCCCGTTGTCACCGAGTTGGTAGTCAAGCTGTCGAACTCTATTACTCATGCTAGCGGGTTTTCAAGTTCAACGTTCAACTGGCAAGTGGTTTACGACTCGGAGGTACTTTACTTCTAGCAGCAAGCTATTTTGTGTCGAGACAATACTTTGGAATATGGCCCGAGTTCCAAATTTTGGAATTGATTAAACTTGCGTCAAATATACGAGGTATGGTGGGGCAGCAGGTTCATGAAATCTTCCACCGGTCCGATATACTGTACATTTCGCCTGTAAGAATGTTTAATGTAGACTTAAAAGCCAAGACAACGAGCGCGCTCACGAGGAACTCTTCCTGCCCGTCTCGCCGTGATGAACGCGTCCGCAACCATCCAATAATCCTCGCCCGTGCACGCACCGAACAACCAATCGACACGATAATCCGACAGCTGGACGATGTGCACACAGCGGCTGTCTTCCGCAAGCAGGACATGGATGTTCTGCATCTCTTGCAGGGGAATCATAAACACGATGCACTCTAGCCGTGCGGCTGCGCGGAGCGCATCTGAGAACGCGGCATTCGCGTGCGATTTGTTGAATGCAATGTGAGTGACATTGGGGAGTAGGGGGAGGCGTGTACACAGAGCCTGTACTCGGTTCGAGTCGATAAAATGAGGAAGGAGTTCTAGGTGCGTGATGTTGTGGAACACAGAGTGAGGGAAATCTGTGAGAGCGGTCTCGATTAGCGTAGCTACCGAAATGGTGAGCCGACGGAGGCACTGCAGAGCGCCAAATGCAAGCAGATGCGGGGACGCCGAGAAAGGCGCACACAGGTTTGTGATTCGAGTACAAGAGGCGAGGATAGCCTCCACCTTATTGTCACCTGGATCATGGTGGAAGAACAGATGTTTCACTGAATCCTGGAGGAACGCCGGGGGTCGGCTTTCTATCTGCCGGAGAAGGATTTCGGTTGTGAAGGTGGGGAAAGGTTGACCTCCGAGATGCAGATCCATCCCAGGAGAGAGCATGACGACGCGATACAAGAGAGGCTCGACCCTGAGATCGCAGAATAAGATTAGTGCGAATTATCAAAAGGGAAGACTGACGATACCAAGTAGACCGGAGCCGGTCTGTCTATGAAGCAAAGCTGTCGATAGACAGACCGGTCGATCGGAGTTTAAAATTGGTTAACGCGCGGAATTACCATAAAAGGCTATTAGATAAGCAGCATCACCGGTCCGATATAACACAGGTAAACAACGCGTCTCTTGCCTTCCGCCCGTATCTACGACGTGCTGGCTCCCTCTATGCCCTTCTTTCTACCTATGGACACTTATGACACCTCAATATACCAAGAACTCCAAGAAGTTCTCTATGATATCCGACAGACATCACTCCCTGACCTTCATGTCCTCGCACTCGATGTTTTACCCCCAGAACGATACCCGAGTCAATTCATTGACTCTCTAGACGATACCCACAGGACAATATCCCTCAAAGCTTTACTTCTCGTGTACTTTGCAAGCAATTGCACCATTGTACCGCGCCAGTACCAACTCGAAGCAACCAACGCGCACCGGCTCCGGCAAGACTCTATGCCAGATTATACCGACCCTAATACGACCTCGATTACGATATCCTCTCTGAAAAGACTGCAGATACTCCAGGTAAGCTTTCGGACTTTCCAATGGGCTGCAACTCACACTGCTTTTTTCAGGTTGCCGAATTTCAGCGGTAGGGAATAAACACCATTTCTATTACACCAAATAATACTCAGCTGTGTGAGTGCCGCTTGATCTGCCTAGACTGGTTTCTCAAACTATGCAGTATATACAAGACGGCCACTTCCAACACCTAATCGTGCAACCGGAACAACTAGGATCGCTCCACGGGCACCTTCCCCGCCTCGCTAGACTTCTAAATTACCCTCGATTTTCAAAGACGATTGAACATGTTCACATGCACCAGATGCGCCCGAACTAGGAATTGTTCACACCTTATCGGGCTTCTTAAGCTTGTTCTGCTTCTTGGCACGCTCTGTCTGGGAAGCGGCTGTTAAGATATTCATGAGTAATGGACTGTAATTGATGTCTCCGTCAAGACTCCAGTTTTCAATGAAATCGGGTGTGACAACCGCAATGCCGGGCAGTATTGAATTGTGCCGACGAGTTTCCATCTCATCTGCAACAGTTTTCCAAGCAAATTACTCGAGGTGTGGCCGCATACAGTCCAATAGTTTCCTACAACCATTGCGATCTGCGAAGATGGTCTCAAGTAATTCCGTGAGTTTGGTGCTGTCATCGCGGTAGAGATTTCCGCGGTAGCGGTCATATGAGATGTCGTCTGGGTCCAGAACCTGTATCAATATGTCGATGGGAGTTCTGCGCTCTCGTCTCAATTCTGCAAGAGGCCCGTGGATTTTATTGTAGTTGCTCGTCCTTTGCCGCTGCAAAAGGATTCACAAGCCAATCCATCAAGTTCTCACTCCGAAATTGATTCAGGGAATGTTGGCAATATAAATGGATCGCTACTGGCGATACTCAGTGGTCCAAGAGGTGACAGTGCTGGAATACATTGGGAGGAAGTGGTGGCCGTGAAACTGGATGAGGAAGGGATTTGGGGGTTAAAACAGAGCAGAATTGAACGCCAGAGGCATAAGAAGGTGTTGGAATATCAGGATACGGAAGTTGTTGGCTTTCAGGGCTCGTAACAGCCTGCTGAGTGGCAGGCGAAGTGGAAACACCGGGTACGACAACGCGGGGCTTTCGTTGGCGTAAGGTGGGCTGAAACATTGATTTGAGGCTTTCAGCCTGTTCGCGAAGGCTTCTCGAAGGCGGCTCAGTGTCCATGGTAGGCAAAGATGCAAAGGGAAATTTTTTAGAAAGTGTTCTTGGTAGAAGACATGTTGTTTACTCGTGTTGTATTGGGCCGGGAACAGTGCTTATCTAATAGCCTTTTATGGTAACTCGCGCGTTACCTGATTTCAAACTCCGATCGACCAGCCTGTAGATCGAGACTCGTCTCATCTACAGGCTGGTTTCGAGCCTAGATACCAAGTTTTCACCCGCCAGGCCACTAGTATGAGTTTTGGGATAGTCGCCGGACGTGAAAGAGCAGCGGTTTCAAAGATTATGCGCTCTATTTCAAGGGGAAGCCCGGGATATGAAGGGCACTGGATAATGGATGTTTGCATGGTGGCCGGAAGAAAGGTCATGACGTGGCGGTGTAGCTCGTCAGGTGACTGAGGTTCTCTTTGTTCTGACCACGATCTTCCCGGTCCTGCATGCAGCGCAACCAAACTCAAGTTTCGACCTCAACAGCCTTGCCTCGCTTGTTACAGCTTGCCACTTGGCCTCCGTCCGGACTCCCTCAAGCCCTAGCGTCGCTCTGAGTGGTTCTTCTGTGGGAGCACTTTTACAGCCCGGGTGCGCCGAATTTCTGGGCCATATTTCCCAAAGTATCGCTTGACGAATGATACCTGAGCTCTTCGTGATCTGCGCGAAAAAAAAACACAAGATAATTCTCGATCCATTCCAGCGGCTCCAGTTCCCCAATCCGTCCACAAAGTAGTGAATCTCGCGGTCAATTGATCCTCCGAGTGTCCGGAGATCTTTCCAAGAGTCAAGAAGTTTGGCAACAATTTCGTCGTGGAGGTCGGAAATGCTGTTAATCGATTGCTATTTATCAGATATTCTTGACAATTGTGTAGCTCTTGGTATCACTGCTCTAAACTCGATTCTCTTCATCAGCTTCCCGGACCACTCCATCATAAAGGACTGAAAGGTGTCGATGAATCGGCGCTACTCAACGCGGTCGCATAATATCTGATTCTGTGAGAGATTCTGCAACGGCCAACGTATATTTCCGATGTCGGATATTTACATCGGACGACCAACATGGTAGATTACTGGCAACGATGGCAGACCCGAAGAATGGTAAAGATTCATGTTCATAAGATGTGCACAACTACTTCGAAACTATACTATTTGCCCTCGTGGGGTTCTCAGGGTTCTCAAGCTGCGTACTGAGTCGAGACAGGCGAATTCTGTGCCATGAACGTGCCTGCTCAGTGCCTCCTGCAATTAAATGATCGTTCCTCCACTCATTGTCTGGACGAGCCATCCCAAAGGCCACCCGCGCAACGATCAACGTTGGCCCGATTCCCTAGGAATAGTATGCCACTCAGCTCCGAGGTAATCCGGTCTTTTCGGAAGCACTCACCGTGAATTGCACGAAAATTGCCTGTGGATAGGCGGCATTGAGGGACGGATCCACGAAGAAGGGGAAGAGAGCCATCAAGATGAGGCAGTTTGGTGCGGCCGACTCTATCACCATCTCGAGTACGCGCGCATATCTATAGGTCTGACCCTGCGCCATGTGGATGATGCGGTATATTATGAGGAGTGTGGTTGATAGTTGCGAGACGAGGGCGAGGACAAAAAACGTGATGGTAAGTGAGGTTACGGTGCTTCTTACGGGAGGGACACGGACACCCAGTTGAATTTCGGTGGCGAGAGCGATGAATCCAAGGACTGTGGGTACAAACATCATAATGTTCTCCACAGTATACTGCGAATAGGACGGCTTACCTGTCCCCACTAGGGTAGAAATTGCGGGTAGGATTACCATCTTGACCTTTCCGTCCCACACGGCCCAACACCGCCAGATCTAAGGGTAAGAAATAAATCGTCTAGTATGGCATGTGAGTCGGCGACTGCACCAGGAAAACCTACTAAAATGCAGTCCGCCAGCAGCACGTTTGCGGGTAGCGCAATTGCCGGAAGCTCCACCCAGGGGTTTGAAACAAGATACAGCATTGTATCTTCTGGAGTTTGGCCATTCGTGATGAACGCGCTCTTCACCACAACCCATGCTATGGCAGCAAATGCGGTGGTGATAATATACATCGCGAGTATGGCAATATACACAAGGACACGGCTTGTTCTCATCTGTTTCCTGCCGTGTACCACTAGTGACTTCGGGTAAGCACAATATACAGGTCCAGTCCGACCGAGCTCACAAATTGCATAGACCGTCGCCAGGAAGACTGCGGTATATAATCCTAGAACAGCTTCCGTCTAATCAAGATCCAAGAATGGTGGTAAAAAGTTGCTTGCCATGCAGGAACACCGACAAGAGTGCCATCTGGAGATAAATTTCGCGCAGAGGCAAGAAGGCTTCAAGGGCTTGAGAAGACATGGGGATGGAAAGAGAGCATCGGTTTCATACTTACTTATGGAAGGACGCCGTGGGAACAGTTGGCTTAACTTATCCAAGAAGACAGTCGGAAGCAGAATGTTGGGGTGGTTATACAAAATCGAACCCGTATATACTAATGGTACTGCGGACCAAATGATCAGGTTGTCTTGGTCCTGTGGAATCAAGTGCTATCCCCGAATCCTGTACTTACCGACAAAAACCTATTGGCTTTGTCGCAATGCTTGAAGGTTAGACATAGATTCATGTACAGCGAAGATTCGTTTCCCAGTGGATCGGCCGGGCTCAGTACAGTGGAAGTTTCGACTGTTACCTTAGAGAGCTGAATTGGAGGTTATCGGCAGTGGATGGCAACCAACATACCACCCTCCATCATCGGCGAATTAACCCTGATCGACAGCCGTGAAAGTCGTTGATAAACGAGTCAATTCGTCGTTTTCCGCTGGAATTTTGGTCAGTTGTCTTTCTCCGTAGAAAGTGACTTCACAACGACGCTTAAAAAATAAAGAAGTAGAATTTGGTAGTGGCGCGGGATGGAAGCAAGTGGCGGCGCCACCGGTACCAGTGCAGCATGTGAATAGCGGTGTGCGGGAGCTCGACCCCGCGGACGGACATCAGATTTTCTTACTATACACATTATCAGACAAAGTCCCATACGAAACGGCCCAAAATTGTAGTCAGGCCTGCAAGAGGTAATGATTATTGGTGTCCAGCCTCAGCTCATCGTTGATGCTCCTGAAACTGATGTAACACGACCCCAAAAAAACTGAGAAGACCAGCCACGTACTCAAAGAGGAAATCGAGGTCGGGAGTGATTCTGCGGTACACGCCGTACGAATGGCTATACAGATCGATCGAAAACATCGCGTTCCCGATATTTTCTAAAATGAATGGCCGCACCGCGATAACGCCAACGCGGGAAGTTTCCTCTTCGCCGCGACGATAGATACCGGTGGTGGTTATCCAAATGCAGTGCAAGTGAACTTCTGGGCGCGTCCCGACTACCACCGAGCGGTGGATGTCGACTATCTCCTGGGGAACAATGCAGAGCGGAACTGGGAGGATGTTCTTGACAGTGATGCGATTCAAAGGTTTCTGAGAGTCAGACGGAGGAGGAGAAATGGGAATCAGGTCGATAACGACCATCAGCAGGAACTCGTGGTTCCCGCTGGGAAGCTTCGGCGGGCCCATCGCGCGAACAGCATAGAAAAGTAGATGAAGCTGGAAGAATTGGTGGTGGTGGATGTTCCTTCCAACCTTCATTGTTGTACCGTTGTCTGCGGCGGCGCCGCATGTGACTTTGTGTGTCGGCCTCGAAAAACAGGAATGTCGATAGTGTATTTGGCAACAAAGGGGAAATACGTACCAATCTGCCCGCTGGCACTCGACGTTACAGTAATTCGCGCGACGACACTGCACGAGCTCAGGATAGACTCAAACTAGTAAAAACACATACCTTCCGACACGTCTTGAGATCCTTCTTATCCCTAGTTACCTTGCAAGTCATGCATCCGCTCACTACCACCCCTGGTCTGATTGCGGCGATGGCTGGTGTCTGATCTGGGGGAACCCGGTAGAAGTACGCCAAAGACAACTGGTGAGGATCGGTCAGATTTCGGAGGGGTGGATTCGAAATCGACCCGTATGCATGGGGGAAATCGGCAGGAGGATTTCGTCCGGCTCAACAGGCCGCCTCCCAGTTTTCTGTTGAATTTCCGCCAGGGACATGAACTCATTCCTGGCCTGCGAGTTCCCCGGGTCCGCGGTGAGCACACCTGCGATATCGACCAGAGCGTGCGGGATGAGTTTCAGGCCCTTTCGGGCCATCGCGCGTCTATATCTTGCCTTGAATGACCTAGACTCGAGGATCAAGGCCTTCCGAGCGGCTTCCTCCGCCACATGATATCTGAGGGAGGGATTGGGACACCAATGCCAGATTTGTCTAACGAAGAAAGACCTACTTCTCTAGTTTGAGATACGTGGCAGCTAGGTTGGAGAAGTACGTGGCTGCAGTATCGGTTTCAGCGATTGCACGCCGATAGTAATCGACTGCGCCGCAATAATCGCCCGCCTTGAAAAGCTTTCCGGCCTACGGTGGCAAGTCAAGCAAGCGCTCTTTGTCAGGAAGAGTCCGAGTCGGAACAGGGCTGATGAATCTTTGCTTGCCTCTGCATTGAACTCAGCGCCAGGTGGATTGCAAGGGCTACCTGGGTGCTCGGCAAAAGATTTCGACACCATCTATGGCGAGGGAGACAGCGAAGGTGACTTGCAAAATACGGTTGCGGAACAAATTCCCGAGGGTGCAACAAAGTCGGTAACTTACAGGCCAAAAATTTCTGGGCCTACAACAAATGTAATTTACCTGGTAACTTACTTTTTTTGGGCTATTCACGTGACTAGATCACGCACAAATTTTCTTGCCGCGACGCGCAGGCGCGTCGCGGCGATTCAAACTAAGACTTGCAAATGAAGCCAAATACATCATTTAAGTCTAGACAATGCAGGTACATGAGAGTTTCCCCCGTCCCGCGGGCCCAGTAATTATTGAAATACAAGTCATGGTTTCAACCCGCGAAGTATTTTGGGAGTATTTCAAGTGGTCGCAATTTTGGTGCAGGCCCATTCGTTTAGTCTCTCCTGACAGAAGGGAACTCATTTTTCCTGGTCTGAACCTACAGTCCGATGTCCGATCTCAGTTGCACCCTTATCTTGCTCATGGCCTTTAATCCATGGATGATGGCAGCCGCCAACCAATCCAATGATCCATCAGTCCTCGTTGAATCTGGTCACCCGGATCGCGGCACGGTATATTTACGCGTCCACCCCACAAAATATATTTTACAACACACCTACTTGGCACAATGGCACATGCTAACTCAGTTTAGAGCTGCTGTAGTTGCCAAGCTATAGTATACATGATACAGATGAAGTGGGCCTCCGGCACGTGCTTGACGCGGTGGAGGTAAGTTTCAAGGCACTTTGGGGCGACCGACAACAAATAGGTAATTTACCTTGCACGTGACCGCGGTAAATTACATATTAATTTACATCCCTATTTGTTCCGCAACCCTATTGCAAAAGCGACAGTGGCGAGGTTCAGTGGCTGTGCAGGTCGCACGAGACCAATACCCTGACGCGTTGCCAGAGCAAACACAGACAAACTGAAAGTATTAAACCCCGTTGTAACCATTCGTCGGCGCATTTATGATTGTTCCACACGGACGGGGCATCTTCAGTACAGTATGTCCTGCTTATGCCAGACGGTGCTGGCCTGCGTCATGCGGTGGAATAAGCATGTCCTTGTAGTATTATAGTACAGTGGCGACGAAATGTTCTGCACGCGGTCGTTTTGGCCCGTGATGGCATCAAATCACTTCAAATAAAATCGTACAACGAAGTATGAGTGATTTCGAGTGTTTGTGCACCATTTTATCCTGTACCGTTGTCTCGTAATAAAATAAACAGTGGTTTTCTGAAAAATTGAGTCTGTGGATTTGAGAGATATCAAAAAATGGTATAAGCTATCTCAACCCGCTTGTAAATGCGACCCTATCGATATGTTGGTTGACCCAAATTGATAGGGTTTTGGGCTCAGAATATCTGTTGCAAGTTGGTCATTTTCAGTGTTTTTGTGCCATTTTGAGCAAATTTCAGTGAAAATGGCCAACTTGCAACAGAGATCCTGAGCCCAAAATCCTATCAATTTGGGTCAACCAACATATCGATAGGGTCGCATTTACAAGCGGTTTGAGATAGCTTATACCATTTTTTGATATCTCTCAAATCCACAGACTCGATTTTTCAGAAAACCACTGTTTATTTTATTACGAGACAGCGGTACAGAGTAGGTGTGGATGAAATGGTGCACAAACACTCGAAATCACTCATATTTCGTTGTACGATTTTATTTGAAGTAATTTGATGCCATCACGGGCCAAAACGACCGCGTGCAGAACATTTCGTCGCCACTGTACTTACTACTGACAACGGTTATCAGCAGCGAAGCCACTGTTGATCAAAGTTACTCTTCCTTCGCCACCGCCAATACTTTTTATGAGCACTATTTCAGCCCAATACGCCGTTGCGGCGTTGACGGTTCGATAGTTGGAGTTTATGGGCTGAGGATTTTCTTCCTTGGTGCACATGTAGCTCGTTGTTTGAAAATCGAGGGACAAATCGAAAGCTTGTGGTTATGAGTGGCCTGTTGTTTCGATACGACTTTTACAGTATTTATCCTCAGTGATATCCTTCGTCCGTCCGACTCCTCCCAATATCCAGAATGGAGCGCCAACTGAGGTCAGGTATGGTCTCGGTATGCCAATCCTCCAGCCACCAGGAAATGCTGAGCGGAATCAATCTGCACCCTCTTGAAAGCTCAAGGGCGATGTTCCGCGAGCCTGAAGAGCAGTGCAGAATCGCGAGTTCACAACATCGGTCCAGGAAGACCGGGATGGAGAGTCAATCCGACTCTGGGAGACGTTCGTGAATCGTCGCGGCCAAGTCGAGAATCCTGACTCTGTCCAGGCCATTACCAAGTCTTACGTGGTAGAAGTGTGTTTTGACGCGTATAAGTCCCGAATTTTGTCGTCTCAAGTTCGTTTGGGAGTACTGCATATAAGCGTGGAGTTTGTGGCAAGGAAACGTTGCCGTTGTTTAGCTTCTCGGATCGGTCGGCCCAATCACTGACAGTATACGCACATCGTCGACGTTCTGAGCAGAATAGTCTCGCCGTGGCCCTCGGAGGACGCATGTAGCCGCACCGCCAGTCAAGTTCTCGAAACCAATAAGATGGCCATGAAGTGGTTTCTTTTTGGAGTTCCCAAATGGGAAATATTCTCTACCAGTGACGATTCTGCAAGGCCAGACGCTTTCCAAGATTCTGCGACTCGAAAAGAGTTTTGAAAGCAAAAACTCGGCAAGACAGCCGCGATGCCGGGATCTGATTGATTTTGATATGTGATCCGAATCATTCTTGGTTGTGTTTGACTCTCGACAAACGATGTATTGCTCCTGGGCATCGCCAGACTAGTCCTACGCTTCCATTTAAACCGCTTTCGGCCCTGGGCTTTGCTGTTCTCTGGATTTTCATTTTAGGAGCTGCCGAAGCAGAAATCACGTCATCTCATTAGCTTCGAGGACAGCTGTAATGCACAAGGTATTTACTCCCATCCCACTGACACTTGCCACGTCTCCACTAACTACTCATGAGTTTCTACCCCATCGCCGTGGTCCCCCCCGAAAACAGGTTCCGTACCCTCGTTCTCTGCTTCGACAGCACCGGAAATCAATTTGAAGCTGACCACTCCAATGTGCTCCAACTCTTCACCATGCTCAAGAAGGATGATCGCAGTAAACAAATGGTCTATTACCAAACAGGCATTGGCACATACACCACCGGCCCAATCGCAACTCCCATCTACTCGAAGGTCTCCAAGACTTTAGACATGGCGCTCGGCTCCAGCCTGAGTCAGTTATGGCGGGGTATGAATGGCTGATGCAAGGACGTGAGCATCCGACTGTAAGGAATTGTTGTCTGAGTTCATCTTTGTATAGATGTGGAGGGTGACCGAATTTGTATCTTTGGGTTCTCTCGAGGCGCCTACACTGCCTGTGCCCTGGCAGCTATGCTCAATAAGGTGCCAGTGCTTCATGTCCCTTTCGCCCGTCGTCGTTGAGCGTTCTCTGAATCAGGTCGGTCTCCTACCGGGTGGCCATCATATGCTAGTTCCGCTTGCATACCGAATTTTCTCGCAAGGGGAAGGTTCGTTCATCCTCATGCTCTAACTTCAACTAACTCACCAGGAACATGCAGACTGGGCTCAGTGTCTTCGTTTCGTAAGCAGATATCCTATCTTTTGCGGACTTCTGATCATTCTGAGCTAGAAACAAACATTATGCTCAGAGGTTCATATTGACTTTGTCGGACTCTGGGATACAGTGGCTTCCGTATCCCACGGCCTTCAGAGCTTCTCCTTCGGGTCGAAGGATGCGATTCGCACCTTCCGTCACGCACTGTCTCTTGATGAACATCGTGTGAAGTTCTTTCCGAGCCCGTACATGTACTTCATTCCTGGCCCAGACGAAGAAAACCACTTCTCCGACCATAAAATCCCCGCACGTCCAGAAGACCTTCCAGAAGGATCCAGTCTTCTTGAACACCAGGACACAAACTCGAAGAAGAAGCAATCGACAGACGTTCTTGAGGTTTGGTTCGCTGGGACGCATGCTGGTGTGCCGCGTCCGTTGTCTAATCTCTATGCTGCTCATATGAAACATAGATGTTGGAGGCGGGAACATCAGTGCCTGCCCACATAGCCTCGCACGGATCCCCCTTCGGTGGATGGTGCGTGAGTGCTTCATTGCAAACACAGGCATCATGTTTCACGCTGCTGCCTTGCAAAAGTTGAACCTGGATCCCGCGACTTTATATCCGTATGTTGTACCATCCGATCCGGGCTCCATGCAGAGCAATCTTGAGGATGCACTGAGTCCCTCGTATGACGAATTGCAACTCAGCAAGTTTTGGTGGATCCTTGAGTGGCTTCCCGTACGCCGACGCATTCGCAACGCTGATGGCACATGGTCTAGTAAGATTGTGTACGTTGACCGTGACTTTATCTTCTCTATTTGCGGCTGACATTCATCTGTGTAAAGGCTTAACCGTGGGAGAGCGCGCCTTACGGAGCAGGAGGGTATCAAAATACACCGTTCGGTGAAGTCACGGATGGAAGCAATTAACGAGTACCGACCGAGATTGCCTCTGAAGATGGAACCTGTTTGGGTTGAATAGTGGCGGCGAATGAAATGAACGCCGTTCTTTCTACGTTCCATGCAATGTGAAACTATAAAACTACTTTGGCCAGATTTAACGCACAGTGGAATGGAATGCTAAAAGTTAAATAAGAGTCCCCGCTTCAATTTCAAGTAATCGGTTGGCCATTCACGAGACGATTAACGGTCCGACCCGAGTCTAAAGGCTTGGCAATAGCCTGAGACAGACTACGAGAAAAATATGAAGAGGAGGGGAGCAGAGCGAACCCGACGACGACGACAAGGTAGTGCGTTGGACTATTACAAGGGGTAGTCTAAGGGTTTGGCAATAACCTGTAGCAGACTACGAGCATGAGCACAGTTGCCATTGGACAAAAAAAGATCAGCGTGATTCCTATCCATCAGGTTACACTTATTCCTGGTTGCGCGAAGTTCATTCATATTACTACAGCCGGGAAGCTGGCGATTCGATATGAGAATCCAACAGTCGGAAGAATCCGCGCCACTGTCCCAGATTAGCAAAGATTCGCAGGAAGGCAAACAAGAGAAGGGAAGAGATGAGCTTCCGCCGAGCCAATAGAAATGCGCGCAACAGACAGCGATAGACTAACGGCAGTGGAGCCAACGTTAACCTGGGTGATAGGAAAAGATACCTCAGGCTTAAGGTCTGATGCTATCCGATGGTGAGCCTGAGATGACGCGAGTCGCCGCAGGTCCACACGGCCCAGTTGGTGCCCAAGCACCCATGAAATAATCATGGCTATGATACGTACAACATCGGCGATGGAATCAATCCAGTTGTACTGGAAAGGGCTCAATAGTCTTCGCCTGAAAATCTAACTAATTCGTTATTTCTCGTCGACTTTTTCCCCCCATTTTGAACTTATAATCGCGACAAGATGCTCCCCTCCTAGCTTCTTCACACGTTGAGCCTCGGAAGTTGGGGCCTTCAAGTTTCAAGTTGTCTTGCAACGTTGCTGCGTAGAAGTTCTGCTCTCTTTCAAGCTGGAAGCAAAAACTTGAAGGCGATATTCGAAACTCCATGGGCCTTAATCAAGTCTGTCAGCTTTCGGTGGTTCCTCAGTTCGTGCTCCTCCATGTTCTGGGCCTCAATCAAGCCTCATTTGTTTGCCGGATCGAATGTCCGGAGTCTCCGGGAACTTGGCTTTAAACGTGGTTCCCTGTCCGTTCGATGCTTGCTCTACTCCGCGGAATGCGTACGGTAGGACCCAGGCGACTCGCTTCTTTTCTCCGGCATCCGCATAATCTCCATTGCAAATCCGGCATGCACGGGAGGGGTAATTTAACCAAAGTAGGGGGAGGTTGATACGGATATTAATTTTAATCTTCCGGATTGCCACGCCGATCAGTCGCGGCACCTACGTACGCAGGCGGATTACCTGGGATACGTTCAGGAATACTCGTGTTCTCGATCAAAGCGCAGGTCCAGAGTCGCCGAGGAAGCAGGAAAGGGGAGTGTGCTCCAACAAATATTTTCTGTACGTGTTCGTTGCGCCTCCGAACCCTCAGGCAATGTGATCCCCATACTTTTGCACCATACAGCAGCGCCTAATCGTATGGGATCCCTGCGTCGATCACCCCATGTCCGCATATTCCCCAATTACTTGCTATGGTCCGCACCTCCCTGAGAGGGGATTACCATTTGTGCATTCGACCATATCCCGTACCTCTCCCTGGCTGACCACCGGTCCGCGGCGTACGTATTTACTTACTATTCTGTGGACTGCATACATTATTTTCGATGAGCCGTGCATCACCGCGACTTTTATTATCTCGAGATTCTCCACATTCCCACCGAATTAAATCTTTCCGGGGCACGAAAAATCCCGATGCACGCAAATTTGAGGCACTGGCCGACCTCTGCGTTGCACACCCGAGCCCGTACCATTAGTTTTTTTTTTCGTATTCAGTTTTCTTCGCGCCGTGTCTCTCAAACTCACATTCCCGATCGACAGGCGCTTTGCTACCTCAATGAACGAGAAATTCCGAACCAGATGTTCCGGCCATTTTGCATGCTGATCCTGAATTTTATATAGTCAACCTGGACCTCCCAGGACAAGAATAACAGGAATGCACCATAACTCTCCGCCCCAGCTGCCCGGTCACGAGTCCTCGCATCTCCGCTCAGTGGTGTCTACCCTCGTATATTGTCACCATGCCCATTTCCCGCCTAATATTCCCGTGGTGGGCCACACCAGGGTAAGTTCATCAGGTCCGCGTCGGCCCAAATTATTTCGGGCGGCAACTTCGGGCTTCATCATGGCGGACTCGGGGTTTTTTGATCTGTTCTATTATTCCTCATGGAGGTAGACACCAACATTCTTCTATTTCTCAGCTCGCCGCCTTTATCCGGGTCTATCCTGAGCGTTCATTCTCCCTTGCATTCTCCTCCGATTTTAGTCGTCTGGATATATGTATCTGCTCCGCCATTATGACGCAACGCGACATAGCCCAAGCACCATACTAGCACTCCCCACTCTTCTCTGGACCCACTGTCCCACCAATTCTGAATTCTCTATAGACGCCGGGGGTGCAACCAAGATGCAACCCTTGCAAGTCCTGATGCCATTGCGGCCAATCCCTCCATCAACGGCGATATCCACTGACAGCCGCTATCAGAACGGCAACCCTCCGGCATTGAAACTCGGCGTTTTACCCGCCCAGAACAGATCGGGTTTCCTGGATCGCCGCAACTTGCTTACCATGCTCCTCGTCGGCATCTCAACAGATTGACGGACTCCGCCCTTCCCGCAACAAAAACACAATCACGGGGAAAACACCATTAATGTTACGCCATATGGATTCCCGCAACGAACAAGGCGCCGTGTACGACAGACGGCGCGTCCTAGTTGGACCGGCACTTTGTTCCACCTGTGGTGTGGATCTTCCATAAACACCTATGCATGTGCAGATCTTCCGCAAATCGAGCTCCATCTGTCAGCCTAGTACTTCGATCAAAGGGGTCGATCGCGGTTCCCCGGCGGGCGTTTGAGAATTGATCCAACTTCCGCGCGCAGTGTCCGATGTCATTCGGCGCGAACGTTGCGTCTCTGCGATTTAGTCATTGTCAGTTCGCTCGTTCCCTCCGCGCGTGGGTATTTCTTCGAAGATGATACGAGAGACGCGGCCGGTGAGTCAAGATAATGCGTCCCTCTCCAGCGTCTATATCTCTTGTATGTATAATGCCATTTCCGAGAATTGGCGCGGTGCAAACGCGACATAGGTTCCTCCACGTTGAATCCGAGAGTCAATTGTGGACCCACATACCGACCAAGCCGTTCCAAGTGACGAGGACTGGGCTGGAAACAAAAAGAGCCTTTTAATTATCAACGAGAATTTGACCGAGGGATCCCCACACAATTCAGCGAGACAATATGATAATATTCAACTCGCAGGTATCCGTCCTGCGTGACTATGTCTGGGAGGGGGTAAGATATATTTGGTTCTAGTGCCCGTCCTTTTTTTAGGGCTACTGTGACGGGCACGGCCGTGGAAATGACGGAATTATGACACGGGCGCCGCCTTTCACGGCCATTGAGGCACTGCGAAATTTGTTAACGGGATGGGACCAGTCTCGATATGGCCGTGACGAGTCATTTCAATGGAACTCAAGATTCCCAAGTGGTCCTCACTGATCTTCCATGTGTTAGCAAGACTTGCCTCCATAATCGAACTGAGTTAAAATCCAAGTCTGGGAATTGAAAAAAACCCTCATTCTTTGCCAGGATTTTTTCACAAAACGTACTTGCCCTCATTGATAAAGAAAGAACGGACCCTAACTCTCCGCCATCATTCTCAGAAGTTGCCGCTGCAAGGTCAAACTTAGACCCAGGGACGAATCAGCAAGAATGACCCATGCAAAGCCTCAGCCAAGGTCCTGCAGGTCTATGGTGCACACCTTTTCTCAATTCGACGTTCTGGGTGGCTCCGTCCAAGAACCCGCGATTCTGAGGCAGGGCTGTTCATTCTTTGCCTGTTTGGCGGGGGATTCAGATTTGATGCCTTTCATGTCATCATGTACGCGGTAAAATGTTGAGATGACAGTCCGGCGCATCTATCCCTCTTCAACGGCCATCACCGGTCCTTGGTTTGTGTGCTGAGGCTTCTGGAAGGCAAGCACCTGATGTTGAATAAATTCCGCGTCCTCGCCCAGGTAGGTAGGAATGTAGGTAGCCGGATTAGTTGCCCGGATATTAATGCGCAGTTCACGAATAGACATATACATAGTCCTTGGTTGAACCACAAATTTCCTAGCATCCGTGAACTTGCGGCCCAGTTACAGCGAGACCTTCTTAGTAAGTATCTAAAGAGCTAACACGACGCACGCATCACGGACTCGTCCGATTGCTGGATCCCGGCCAAGGCCAAGCACGTTTGCGGTATTACCTGGCCCGTATTTGCAATAGCCACCAAATGCGAAAATTGGACGTACATCGCGTCGGACGTCCCTAATTCCAAGCAAGACTTTAATCTGCTTTGGAAATGGCCATGGCCAAGGGCATGCTAGTGCGCTCCAGAATATCACCGTGGAGCGATTTGCACTGCGAGAGAAGCATTTTTTACCCCACGAGCTTGTGAGTGGAGTCCAAAGGATTAGGAGCGAAGTCCATCGAAAGATTCGAAACGCAGTAGGCGGTTCTGGGCACCACTATTTTTCAACATAATGCAATCTGCGCTGACCTCGCCTTATTGTCGGCGTTCCCATGTACCCGAAAACTGCGCGTTTAACCGCCTTTCCTTGTTTTTGCGCTGTTAACGTCAGCAGAATTATGTTGACGCACCGAAAAGCTCCACTCCAACTCGAATTAAATGGAGCAAATCAAGCAGCTGGCGATAAATGACACGGATGTGGAGTCCGTTCGGGTTGAATATAAGCGTTCTTTGCCAAAGATTCCACGCGGGCGCGTACCTTCGATGTTAATGCCGACACGGAGCCCTTCACGCAGCGGTAGATAATGTATCGTCTTTGAAGATCATCGCCACGGAGCTGTGCCCAAGGTGGTCGATGGTCCAACGAGGACTGCCCTTGAAATTATTGACGAGCAAAAAACATGGCCTTTTCATTCATTCATTGACGCTTCTTGCAAGGGTGTGGAGAGCTGAAGGAGGGCTGGGAAAGGTCAATGCGGAAAAAATTGTGGATATGATCCGGGGGCGTTGAGATTGGCAATTACTGCGCAAATCATCACCGAGCAATAGTTCAGCCATCCATAATGAGAAACTGTATTCCCAACCCCATCGAAATAGGAAAGTAAATCCCGATATGCATGAACGGAAGACACGTCGGAAGTGGAGAGCGGCGGAAGAATTCAATCGACCGCCGCCTTTATTTTTATGGGGTTTCTTTCGGCCACGGTGGCGTCTCGGCTGTAGATAATAAGGTGCGAACCTGTGAATTGTAAGCAACTCGGTATCAGTCGGATGATTTGCGGCCCGGGGATCAGATTTATGCACAGCGATCCGCAGAATATCTTCCCCAGTCCGGGTCGTGTACCCATCTGTCTGCTTCAATGAGTATCGCATTAAACGGGAGGAGATAGAGCATTGTATGAGTGGACCGGAAGTTCGAAAGTTCTTCGAGGGATTGCCAACGGTCACCCATTCAAGTCCTCCCATCTCAGTTGCAAGAGTTTGACGTCGAGCCCTTGTAAAACTATGTCAATATGCAGCCATAAGCGAACACCCTCCGCCCTGCGTCCATGTGCTTTGCCGGTCCGATATGTGTGCATTAAACCCAACTTGGGCGGATTCCCTCGGTCTCCTATATGTCCGACATGTCACTACCAGTGGAGGCAGTACGATTGTCCAGTGGTATTGGCCGTCTTTCGATCCCTGGTTGATATCCTTCCGGTGGCGTGCCTGGTGTGAGTACGGAAATAGTGAGATTAGAGTACAATGAGACGTTGAGAACTCACCTAGGATAGGTCGGTATTTGTAACACCGTTAGAGTTCAATTAGACTGGGTCGAGGCTTTTCAATTCGGAGCTTGTCTGATCATGATCCTCGACCATACGCACCTTCGACCATGCAACTGTCCATCGGACGACGGAGAGTCAGGACGACAGAGCGTTTGGGTGCCAAGTACATTGTAACGGTTCCACGTAGAAACGCCGGTTCAAATATAATTTCAAGCCGACCCGTCAATCCTGAGGGCATGTAGAAGGAGGCGCGCGTGATCACAATGTTACTGATGAAGATTAGCGGAAGTTAAGAAGGCGGTGGAGCCGGCAGTAACAAACAGTGACATCGGAATGGAAGATTCACGAAATTTCAAATTTCCCTCGGCGCGGAAGAAGCGCAAATCATCTCACTAGTGTCGCGATCCTGGAAAGTCAATTAATATAGGAAAGTGCAATAATGCTCGATGACAATCAGATCTTGCTGTTACCACGCCTGACACGGCACACTGCGGCTCGGATCTGTAATACTACCTACCTACCTACCTGGGTTCACGTGAGATTTAAGAGTGCGGTGGCGTAGAACTCACGCCGAGCTGGAGCCTGGAGTGCCGGTTCCAACAGAACCATACGCCGCTCATGGTTTGGCTTCTGGCACACATGTTGCTGTCACCAAGATGGGGAGGGAGATTGGTGATAATGATACACAGGAGTATAGAAAGACATCGGTGCCGCCAATGGGCCGCTGGTCCAATTGGAGACGGCTGCAAGTGGCATAAAGACACGGAGTTAGCTGGAAGCACTTCCATTGGGCGACAAAAGAGGAAATGGTATAAATCCGGAATAGGCTCTATCCGCAGGTCGTCTGATGCTTGTATTGAGCAGCTGTATCGGCGCAGTTAATACACATTTTCCATTGATAGATATGATTCGAGCACATACGGTCGCTGGTCGCCATCGCAGACGCAATGCAAGGAACACGCTGATGTACAGAACATATGAGATGCCAGACATACACTGTTTCCATTTGCGAAATCCGCCTCGGCCGGACACGGAAACTGCACTGGAAAGCCGCGAGCAAGGATACTGCGGCCGTGCCGCCTGGGGATAACCATCGGCCCATTTCCCTCAAGGTGCATTCATATTGCGGTTGACGATACCGAGCGTGAGGGATCGGCAGAGATGCCAAAAGCGGCAAGCATTGGATTTCGTAACTGAGCAGATAGCGGTCGGCGGGATGTCGTACTTTCCACGGAAATTGCCTACATGCCGCACAGACCGAAATTGCTTGATATGTGGCTTGACTCCCAGAGACTCCCAGATACAGCAGTCTGCAGATACCGAAGGGCAACACAACGGAGTATTCGCCCGTTCCAGCAAGCTCAGGGGTGGCATGGTCCTCTCGGATAGTAGAATACACATGGGCGCAATTCCTCGTGCTCATCAGGATTAGCTGGGAAACTCCATATAATTACCATGAGCGGCGATGCGCAAAAATATCGCCCACCGTCGAAGAATTCCAGCCGCCCTCCGCTATGGCATGCACAGCATCTTGACTGTGGGTACGAACATAACGTTTTGGCGTCCATGAATGAGGGAGATTTTTGTGTACGCCGGGTGACATGCCGACGGAGTGCCTTCGAGCCGCGCCATCCTGGTAGATTTTTATCCGGAAGGCAGAGCAAAACATTTCCGCGACGTAAGATTAGGGTGTTTCAGACATCCCGATTTGAGGCCCAACTTGGGTCCCAACTTCGGCCCCAACTTCGAACGAAGTTGGAGCTTGAAATAGTTCGGGAACGAAGTTGGATGTCAAATCGTGCACCGGACCACGATGGGACATCCAACTTGGACCCCAACTTCAAGCTCCAACTTCCCCGATTGCATTTGGGAAAGCCGCTCTGGATCCCGGGACAAAAACATTCGAAGTTGTGTCCCGAGTTGGAGACGAAGTTGAGGCCCAAGTTGGGATGAAATTGGAGATGTCTGAAACACCCTATTGTTCTCGGGTTCCCAAAATATGTGCGCGTTCGCTGTAAGTCTGGGCAAAAGCAGGTCGAGTTCTTGCTGAGCACGGTCCAATAAAAAGTAGGAAGTAAGTAATCGAAGCTTCAAGTTGCGGAGGTCTGAGCATTTCTAAGATGGTGACAAGAGGAAAAGCTTCAGAAGTTTGCCATCATCCTTGATCTGATACATGACTCAATCAACGTCAACAGCTCACTCCTCTTTTCCGTCGGCGTCAGTCGCATATTGCTTTAAGTGGATCGAGTTTCATTACGATTTCCCCACAGCTGCTTACCGCCGTCCAGCTCAATTTAATGACAAGCCCAACTCGGAGCCAAGCCGGAGATGGCTGATCCCGCTGACCGGCGCTGAGCAGTGACTCACTCTGTCTACTTAGTAGTTGCTTAGTAGTCTACTTGCACTTTTGTGGCCTCCGGATCTTGCCCTGCATTTTTTTTCCGCCCAAACAATTTTCATCCTCTGATTTAGGCTCTGATTCTCTAAAGGCAAGTCTGCTTTAATCTGCTTCAGTGGAAACCATAGGACCGCCTCAAATCGATACGTATCCTTGATCATGAACAGCCTGTCTGACAAAGTTCCGCGGCCACACCAATAGTTCGGACTCCGTAGAATCTGGCGTTTTAGGAATCCCTGCGCAACTAGAATGCTTGCGCTCAAGGCCTGTCTATCTTGCTACAGAGCAAGAACTGAACATTAACATTAATTTTGAACATTGCTGGGTGCGATGATCAACGAGTATGCACCTCGAGCACTGTCGACATTCCCACAGGGGTGTGGTAATCTGCGAATAGCAGATTATCTTGTGGGCTTTACCAGATGTCCACACCGACTGTACGTCTCTTCTAGCTCCACGTCCGACTGGCGTGTGCACCAGTGGGTCGATCAGCTCCCTGGCCCTGACAATCCCTGATTTACATATATATATATGAGTCAACTGATTACCGGTGCAGATTTGTAGCCCGAGGATTAGCACGGTCCTATGCGAAGAGGGGCGTCGAACTACCCGCATCCTGGAGGTAATTTAACTTCCCTTCCACCCCGGTCACGGGCTAACCTCATTCGATTATTGGCGCACCGGAACTCGCCCATGCAGGCGTTTTCCGACTCATTACATTTTGCTGTCACAGTAAATCATTCATCGACGGTCTTTCTTCTCGTTCGATAAGTCGTTGATAAGTCGGCGGATACCCCTCTCAAACAAGATTCGGGGCCTTCAGCAGACATTGAATTCAAGGGTCGACAGATCAACGCTGTATCGGTAAGTCAATCCCCGGTGACGCGAATAAATTCGATACTGACAACGAAAGATCGCGGACCTGTGCCACGAATTTGGCACCTCAATCCCACAGAACTCCTCAAAAAAATACTAATTCCGTCGATACCGGCCTGCGCAAACGGAATCCGGAGAGCTCGGCGCGTCATTTCCACTAAATTGACGCGGCAGCATAATGTTATAAACTTAACTGTTACTTACAGTTTGATTGCCCTTGCCCCTACTATTGCCCCGGCGCCTCGCAAATCCTCGGATCGGACGAGGGGAATATAATGTCCATGATCATTTCAGTCTAAGGATCCCTCTTGACCTTGACACCATTCATCCTGAGCTAATTCCTCGTCTGGTATCGAAATCAAATTCCTTCCAGTTAGCGCCTGGCGAATGCGTCCACGTCCGATTAGACTAACCCGTCAATCCTCTACCTGGGGAACTACGAATTGCCTGAGGACTGGAAGTGATGAGCCCGATGGGGTCAGCGTTAGTGGCGAATTATGCAGATGCGGAAACGCACTATCCCTGCTGGCGCTCCAGCGATCCGCGGCCCTACACTGACGTTATCGCTCCTAGACCCTGGATAGACGCCACCGCGGGCGCATGACACTTGTGGTTTTTGGCCGCCATGGTCGGTAATAGTATGGCGCTGATTGGTTGACCCATCGCTAGCGAGCTGTCGGATTCATTGGTCTATCCTCCGTCGACACCAACGCTAGCGGTGTGCTGTCTGTCTCTGTGCCAATTGTATCCTGCTGAGATACTGGTGTTGAATCATAATCATGATCACAGCCGCTTTGACGCCGTGTACCAGAGACTTATCCCTTTCGAGACAGGGAATCCGTTTGAGCGTGAGATCCAGTCTAGAACCCGAGGCCACTGCCTCATCGTTCACTTTAAAATATTTCAACATCCGTCGGTAGCAAACCGTCGCAGCAAGGTTTGTGACACTTTCGTATCGTCAACGTTTGACTTGTCGCACATCTGCCGCCTCATCAAGTGCCAAGATACAACAACTTGGGCTAGCCACTGATCATCTACCATTTCTGCGTCCACCTTCAATTCACTCCGAAATTCAGCGGAACTCTATTTCTGCTTCAGTGAATTCCGAGTCGTTCCCTTAATACTTGGATATGTTTCAAGATCGAAAGTTAGGTTGTTTGAAACCTTCTCCTTGATTCTCTCCCGCTTCATTCACTCAGGGTTCTGCTTCTTAAAGACCTGGTTACTGCCGTTGTCTTCACACTACGGGTGCAGAACGGAGAAGCGCACCTCTCCGATGCAATTGAGTCCGGCCATCAATGCAATTTAACACATATTCCCAGGCAGCCTTGAGGCAGCCCCATATCCCACAGTGGGTTCTGGGGCTTGCATTGATGTTAACAAATTTCTGTCCTTCCCTTGCATCAGCATATATAAATTTATCTTTTCGTGTCCAAAATGTAGCCCACCAATTTGTTATTCAGATAGTGCAAACAATCCCTTGCGGGCTTCGAATCCACTGGGAAAAAGGATGAGTTTAATTGATTATCCTGCCCCCGAATTCGAACGGGGTTCCTGCTTATTCATCCGAAACAAATAGGCTATGGCAGGACTTGTTCCTCACCATCTTTGATGCCTTCGAATTTTTCCCTCATCCCACCTGCGTGCCTAGTTGAGGTTTGTTCTACCAGAAAGAATCCGACAAATTCGCGGTTGAACAATCGACGAGATGAAGCAGATTCCCCACAGCAGACCAAAAAAAAAAGACAATTGGAAAACACTCCTATGTCCTGCCCCCGAATCGAACGGGGTTCCTCATTTATCTTCTACTTACAATGGAGCGCAGACGTGCCCTACGCACCAACAGGACTTGTTCCTCCCTTCTCACCCGTCTTTAAGCGGTGAATTCCCACCCGCGTACTGATAACTGTTCCGCACCGACGAATGTATAGTTCAAAAATTGACGAGATGAAGTCAGCTTGCCCACCGCGGACCAAAAAAAACGTAATCGAAATCAAGTTATGTCCTGCCCCCGGGTCGAACGGGGTCCTTCCACATTTTATACCTATGGGATGCAGAAGTGCCCCGCGCACCAACAGGACTTATTTCTAAAGGAGCGCGCAGCCTGCTTTACGGCGTTGAAATTATTATTTAATTAAGAGACGAGGTATGAGTAGTGGGTTGTGAGGTGCGGAGGGTGCATGCTCCAGTCCTGAAATCTCCTCGTTCAATCTCAAAAAAAAGAAGGAAAGAAAATGAACGAGTTGAACAAGATAACAGACACCGAACAAAAATAGAAAAAGGAACGGCACAACACGCCTATGCCTGCCCCGAATCGAACGAGGTCCTTCCACACTAACCAGCTTCTGTCATGGAATTTCTACATTAGATGCAGACGTGCCCCACGCACCAACAGGACTTGTTCCTACCTACCACACCCCCTCTTTTATGGGCTCGGAATTACTGATTACTGAGTAACAGACGAGCCTGGTATGAGCATTGGGCTGGGTTGTTGAGGTATCGCCAGACACGCGCGCGGAGGGTCGCGCATGTGCATCCGCAGGACTTGTCTTTGTTTCCCATACCTCTATACCTCTAGCACCTTTCCCTCCCTGTACTCAACCAACTCACACTCCAACTTCCAAGTTCAAATCGGAGTACAACACTTCATTCTTATTCATTCCATTTATTCTTCCCTTGATAAGATACAATATGGTACAACAACACTACAACACTACAACATTCCAATAACTCGGGATAGGATAGGCTACAGAGAAGGCGGAGGGGATACAGTACAGACTAATACTTTTTCTTCGTCGGTTACGCGATACCAACACCGGCGGTGAAGTAGGAGCAGGGAGGGGAGGTTCTAGTGTTAACGCCCCCGCTCCCCCGTCCCTTCTCCCCCTCCTTCTCGGGGGGGTGGGTACGTAGCGCCAGCGGGGACGAGGCACCCGCACGGGGATGGACAACAAGCATATGCAAGCTAGCGGGGAGGACGCTACCGCCTCTCGCTCCGCACGTCACTCTCCGAGTAGGCGTACCGTGTCCGTTCATACCCTCCCGCTCCCTATATTGCGGTTTCCCCCACGGGTGCGCCAGTCCAAGGGGAGCCCGTGCGAAACCGGCGACAAAGGCGACAAAGGCGTGGCGGGAGAATCTCGAGGAAGACGCGGAGGACGCGGGACGACGGAAGAGGGGAGGGCGAGGACGGGCTCCACGACGCGCCGTTGCTCGGGATATCGGCGAGAACGGCTGTGCGACGACAAGCTCGGGGATATCGGCGAGGATACGTTGGAATGGTTGGAGTTATTAAAGGACGAGGAGGCGAACGCGGGCGACGCATGATTCCGGAAGTGGCGGCGCATGTTGGAGTTACGTTAAATGCGCGGCCGCAGGAGGGGTGAGGGCAGCGGAAGGCTGGGATGCGTGTGTTAGTATCGGTAGGACAGGGAAGGGGAGGAAATGAAACGAAATGAAAGGAAGGGGATGTGCGCGCGATGGATGATAGATAGATAGGACAGACACGAGATGAAATGAAATGATATGGGATGATAGGCGGCGAACGAACAAGATGGCGAACAAGGACACGAAGCAAAAGGAAGAACAAGGTCAAGGACAGAAAACTCACGCGTGGCGCCCGTATGCGTATTGACGTGGATCCGCAAACTACTCGGCCGATTGAAGCGCTTCGCACACGTCGGGCACACATGCTTCTTGCCCTCCTCCGCGCCGTCCTCGCCCTCCTCCAGCGCGTCTGCGTCTTCCATGTCGACGTCTCCGTCGGACGACCCCGAGGATGAGTGCGCGCGGTGGGCGTCTCGGCTGACGGAGGGGGGAGAGGTGTGCGTGTTTGTGCGCACGGCGGGGAGGGCCTGCCGGCGGTGGTGCGCGGGCGTGGGGCGGCTGGAGGCGATGTGCTGCAGCGAGGGCGCGCGCGGGTCGCTTTTTAGGACGTCGAATGAGAAGGAGGGATGCGGGGGCGGCGGGGGGGTCGGGACATAGTGACTGCGTGGGAACATGGGAGCGGGACCGGGCGCGGGGCGGGGGCGGGCGACGGCGCGGGGCATGAGGTGCTCGGGGAACATTTCGTGGATGCTGGGGAGGACGACGGCGGCGGATGAATAGGGGGTTGAAGTTGAAGTCGAGGCCATGGCGGGTGAGTGGAGTGGTGGAGTGGTAGCAAGAGAATCTGCAGTCGAATGCTGTGGGAGACCTGGACAGGCAAATATAAGGCAGGTAACAAATATAAGGCGGGCAAGAGTTGGACTCGAAGAGCCGGGGATTTTCTCGAACAGAAGAAGCGGGGGTTCGTTCTTCCGAATCTTCGTCTTATGTATTATAAGGCGCCAGATCTCGATATCACAAAGAATGACTCCGCGGCCTCACGTCACACACTCTCGGCGCGCCGCTGCATCGGTCGATCTGCGTCCGCGTTTCTAAATGGATCTGCATCCCTTATGCGAGCGACGTCCGCATTCAGATCCCCGAATGGCACCCCACTTCCAGGCACACGGCAATCCATCTGGTTCCCGCACCCCGTCGGCTTTCTCCGTGCTGCTCCGTGCTGCCCGCACCGCGGACATTGACACGCACGTCCAGCAAGGTTCAGCCTTTGCCTTTAGCTTTCCTTCCCGTTCCCTGCACCCCCGTTTGTAGATGATCGACGTCGTGAACGATCATCCGTTAATAGACTCGGTCTCAGTCAGCAACTGTATCCGCCATTTAATCTGCGCTCCGTGCAAGTTTGATCTGCATCGCATGGCCTGTCCCTATGCCGGGCTCGCGGCCGTCACAGATCGTGATAAATCTACGCCATTGCCAGCCAAATGCTGAGAGATTGTCTGTCACAGCCATTGCTAAAGCCAGACAATGTATGTCAGTCACCATAGCGATGGATCGGCAGCACGCAATCTATTATCTATGTACCAATGGGAGTAAAGTGTTGATACAGGACATAGCCTCTCAACTGCTTCTACATATATAACTGCTTGCAATCTACAAAGCGGGACATCACCGCCGAGACGCTGGGCGGCCAAGCGCCCAAGGACAATCACGAGGCTGATTCATACCTCGAAGGATCCGCGTTAGCCGACCGAACTCTCGATTAACATCTTCATTTCTCTCACACTCGCTGAATTCTCTTGATTTCTAAGGCTACTTATGTATTTATAACCCACCACCCGAGCTTCCCACGTTCAAATGCAAATACAAAAACCAAATGCACATACCGTGTACGAGTATGACTTCATGAATTTTGGAATTCTCGATGGAATCATGATGTTTATTTGAAAGCGTGGAAGGGATGACCGATAATTTTTTCTTTTGACTCTGCATGATTTCTACCTAATATGCATCCGCAGTAACGAAGAATGCAGAATCGGGCAGCGCGGGTACTTACCGTGATCCTCCAGTTTCAAACAGCTCAACGTTCAACCTCAACCAGCTCAACATGAACAACACCCGCTTGGAGATTCCGCCCCAATTCCGATTTCCGAATTCCGGATGATCGCGGGTCCGGATGCCTGGGAAGTTCACTTGATACGAAGACACGATGTACCCGCCGCGGCATCAGGTATCGCATCAGTTCGTCAGTCACGGTGGGCCATCAGCCATCAACGAAGAGTGGGACATCAGAGATCGCAACAGATTCAATGATCGGCGCGAGCGCGCGTTTCAAGTTTCAAGTTTCATTAGTCCACTAGGGTTGTTTCCCGACTGTTGAAGTAGTGGCTTGACACCAATGCGCCTATATATAGTCGCGCGGGCGGAGATGGTAGACCTACCCCGTCATCTGGAACAGTCATTTTAGGTTTCTTATGCCGGGAAATTTCGCCCGCCGTACTTATGGCTTATACTGACTCGTACGTACTATGTACACAGGGACTTCAATATATGCGTGCCCGCCTTTGTAACTTTTTTTAATACGAAGCCGGTTGAAAGATGGCTGTCTGAAAAAGGATCGGTAAACCCATGACCCGAGCCTATTTGAAAGAGAAGTGATGTGGGAAGGCAGCCGAAAGCGCCAGGGTGGTATAAATACCGAATATGAACCGAGGTCGCTCTGTCGAAGAAATCAGTAGGAATCTGTGCGCGGAGATGTAAACGGAGTTAGCTGAGTTTAAAAAGCTTCGGACAGACAGACAGACACGTTAATTTATTAAGAGAGTGATATATTCTCTTACTTATTAGCGTCGTGCGGTATGTAGTGTATTCCTGTAGGTGTAATATAGCTAGAGCCTTCAACATCATCATATTCGTGCCCGTCTGAGTGTTATTCCTTTATCAACTCACCAAGTCACTCGGCACTGGCATTTCGGTGCGTAGTGTGATGGTAGGACCCTGAGATAATTTTACTCACACTTCCCTCTCCCCCATGATACTTAAAATCGATATCCCCACTGGCATGATTTTGTTCGGTGAATCTCCACATATTACAGACGATCAGTGATCGTAATCCGACACGGATATCTCTACATCGATACATCGATACACTGCAGCAATTAAACACGCGCACGGTCCCATTGTTCACAACCGCAGTCGCAGTCAAGCTCAGCGCGATGCGATTCTCGAGCCCCGGACGGTTGTGGCTGAGCACTGCCCAGCACCGCGTTGCAATTTGGGGTGGGCACGACGACCTCGGACCTCAATTGAGGGAAATGATGCACGGGATTTTCCACCCTTCAGGGGTTCGAGAATCCCGTCTAGGCGGCTGCGGTTGGATGAGCACTACCCAGCACCGTGTGAAAAATTGAAAATTAAAATTACACGACCTCAATTAAGGATAGTGTATAGCCCGCGATTTATTGCGGCGTTATCCATTCTCTTCTTTGCGGAGTTGACTTCTGCGGGCGGTATCTAACGGTCGGGAACACAGTACCAGTACAGTAAAACAGCGGCAGAATCCAACCTCCAACCTCACTAAGTATAGTAGAGCGGATCTATTTGTACTCTGAATCGCGAGGCGGTGGGAACAGCTCTTGAGATGGTGGAACACTGCCGTTGCCAGACTTCCCAATGGAATATGTAACACTAAATAGAGCGTTCCCCAATGGAGGTCGCAACTTCACGGACAGTCACTGTCAATTGCCGGCGTACACAGGTAAACGCAGCGCGCCACTGGCAGGCCATTGATCGGATTGCCGATTGCGCAGCGGTAAGATATTTATATCCGCTCATCCTTCCCCTCCTTCTCGTCGTCGTCGTGAGCAGGAAGACGCGGCCCGATATCGCTGTCTGGAGACCGCAAGCGCACGGACATCGATATTTATGGAATATTGTAGATGCCTGGATCGAACGGGGTCCTCACGCTGATTTCCGAAGTAATCACTCGCGAAATTGAAGCAGGCGTGCACCACGCACCAGCGGGACGCATACCCTCTGCTCAATCTTCCTTTGCGAGCTCCATCCCAACATCCCGACTGGATATGTTGCGCTCAATTCTTTGTTAGGACGCATGCCTTACGGCTTTCTGGTGGTGATTAGTGAATTTCGCAGTGTGGAACCCCCAGAAATCCAAAATCAGAGCCACCCAGGAGCCCGCCGCGAATCCAACGTTCTGCGGAGCCACACAATATTGAGCACTTGACAGGAGTGCACTGCGGACCAGCAGGACGCACACCCCTCTAATTCTTGTTGTAATGCACAGCCTCGACAGTAATTTCTTCTCCTTCTGCTCAGCCCACAAACCAACTATATGGCATTCATTCCACGGGTCCTCTGGAAGACTTTAGTAATCTTGTGGACGCATAAAAAACACTGAGCAACAGCGAAATTGGGGGAAGAAAAGGACTCTGACGACCTCATGTCATGTCCGGCCCCGGAATCGAACCGGAATCATCGTGCATACAAAATCGAGCCGTTTTATTGAACGCAGACGTGCACCACGCACCAGCAGGACGAGTACCTCCTCTGGTTGACTCTGGCTTTACATTGGCCATTCTCGCTAATATGTCCACGTCCGGTCGAAGTTCGGCAATGACAGCGGAATTTTAAAGTGCTTTTTAATTTATTCTTCTCGCCAACAAATTCATCGATAGGAGAAGGAATGGATGTCCTGGAAGCGAATAAGGCCCTTAGTCTGCTCCCAAAAATCGAATCTACTCGGCTTTTAGTTTCGTCCGCTCGAGCCGTAAAGAGCATGGAAGCAAGCCTTGCCAGCACACAAAGCAACGGCTAAAGTACCCCAGGGAAGTTTCTTTCGGGTGAAATAACCCGTTTCCCCGTCCCGCTGAGATTTTTTGGCCTCAATAGTCGTGAAAGGCACGGCCCGTGCCATAATCCCGTCGATTACTTACAGGGTCGTGCCCGCCACGGGCACGGATAAGCCCTAAAAAAGCATCTCACTCGGGAACGCGGCCCTAGGGATGCATTCCGAGATCCCATTGACTCATTGCAGGCATTCACGCACCACCAGAACGGATACTTCCCTAGACCTTTCCCAAAGTTACCTCGCTCAATTGTTCGGTAAATAAAATACCTCGGTCACTTTCGCGCTAATAATTCAAAACTTACCATATTGTTTCCGGCCTTCGAATGGGGTCCCCGATTAAGTGCACAGGAACATAATTAGCTCAGTCGCGGTGAAATTAAGGATACATACTCTTTTCGGCAATTCTCAGAACTGTCAAAAATGTCTGCGGGATTTGGGCGCGGGGGAGGCACGTATTAACTAACCTCCCATGTCGCTCGGATCGTCATCGAAGAAGCACGCACGCGCGGAGGGAACCTGAAGATGACTAAATCACAAAGACCCAGGCAACCCACGTCCGCGCCCAATGCCACCGGACACTTCGCGCGGCAGTTGGATCAATGGTCAGCCGCCCGCCGGGCAACCTTGATAGACCCTGGTAGGTGGAGCTCGATTTGCGGAAGATCGGTGTACTAGTTTATCTTGATTTACGGAGGATCCACATACGTGGAACAAACGCCCGGTCCAACTAGGACACCGTGTGCCGTACACGGCAGACACGGCGCCTTGTTCTCTGCGGGGGATCCACACGCCGTGATGGTGTTTCCGCACTGATTGTGTTTTTGTTGCGGCGAAGGCGGAGTTCGTCGATCTGTTGAGATGCCGAGGGGAGCACGGTAAGCAATTCGTGGCGATCCAGCAAGCCCAATCTGTTCTGGGTGGGGAAAACAGCGATGGGTTGTGCCGTAGGGGTGTTGCTCTTATCATTGACAGCGGCTATTGCCGCTGATGGAGGCATTGGCGCGAATGGCATACTTGGTACTTAGGCCGTCCAGAGGGAATCCAGCAATTAGCGTGAGAATGGGCCCAGGGAAGAGTGGGGAACGCTAGTGCCAGTGTGGTGCCTAGGCTGGGCGGCGTTGCGTCGTAGTGACAGAACGGATATATCCAGCCAACTGAAATCGGAGGAGAATGAACGTTCAGGATAGACCCGGGTACAGGCTCCGAGCTGAGAAATAGAAGAATGTTGGTCATGAGGAATGATAGGACCAAAAGGTTAGAAACCCCGAGTTCGCCATGGTGAAGCCCGCCCGAAATGATTTGCGCTGACGCGGCTCTGATAAAAATACCGTACTGTATATGGATCTGCACAGGGATCTAGAAATGGGCATCACAACTAGGCACCACCACCGAACGGAGATACGAAGAATCGTGACCGGCGACATTCAATGAGGTTAAGTATATATGGGTTCCAGGCTGCTTTTTTCGTCTTGGAAGATCACAAGCCGGCGAGCGACGGTGAATGTTGTTGCAATATATCCTTGGGATCGAGGATGCGACTGTGGGGGTCCCGACGAAGAAACTTCACCAAATGATGGCTGCGGTACGGTCGGGTTCGGATGGAACGTGACCAACAGTCGTATCGCAGAGACAGTTGAGAAAAAGCCTCGGGCGAGAATGTGTCAGGATTTTTCCTACCCCGAGCGACATAATAGACTCGGCAGGAATGAGGAGAATATCGTGAACGTCGAGATTCATGTACTGTGTCCGTGATATGCAAGGTCCGCCGTCACAAAACAGCCAAGTAAATATGTACGCCGCGGGCAGCCGGGCACCACGGGGGGAGTAAGGTTGTGCCTCGTCGTAAGGAACCAAAATACAGGGATTACATTGTCAGTTCATGAGGGGGTCAGGAGGCGCCCCCAATTTCGACCGGCCACTCAGTACCTGCGATTGATCGACAACGCCAGTATTCCTTGGGACTCCCCGTACGTAAGTAGTTGCGGCGACTGATCGGCGTGGCAATCCGCAAGATTAAAATTAATATCAGTATTAACCTCTTCCTGGCTTGGGTACTTGCGATGCCCGTGCATGCCGGGTTTGCAATGGAGGTTACCCGGAGCCCGGAGAAAACGAAGTCGCCTGGGCCTCTCCGGACGCATTCCGCGGAGAAGGGCAGGCCGTATGGCGGTCCGGATGCACATTTATTCGGCCGCAAGATAAAGAGCCGAAATCGGCCATCCCGCAAGATAAAGAGGTGATTTGATCATATCGCCGCAAGATTGATGACGGATAATCAGGCTGTTTCTCTTGCGGGGATACCGTGGCATCCCGCAAGATATATATAACTGATTCCCGCAAGATACACACCCGACGCGCCCCGCAGGATAGAGAGTCCCCGCAAGACAAAGTCATCAGAAAAGAAATTGCCCCAAAACAATTACAATAAATTAGATAAGTTGCTTGTACGTCGTTTTGACTGCACGTAGGTGGAGAACAGTGCCAGATCGCCATGGCTGGCCAGTCTCAACCTGGTCAACTTTGGATATCTTGGTTTACTAGAGAGTAGGACTAGTCAGACTAGCTTTCTGTTGGATGTCGAACCTGATTAAAGAAGTGACACGCCTTCAGTACAGATCATTACTCAGCGCCTCCGGCGCACTTTTTCCGGTTCATTCTGTCCGGTGGAACTTACAGATATATTACTCAGTACTTTACTGATACATCCAAGATTCTAGTACCTATCGTAGAGTATAAAAGCTGTTGTCAACTTCGCTGGACAATCATCAAGTCTTATCTCTCTCATTCTATTCTTCGACACTTCCTTCGAGTTACAACTAGATCCATATGCATTGAAGACACTGACTGACTTCATGTAATCTACAACTCTGATAATTGCAGTGAAATTCTGTGACCAACTTTGAACAGGGTGAATTGGATCCATGCTCGGCCATTTTGAGAAACGGAGAGCATGTTTGAATGATCATAAAGTGCTTCGATAATTTTCTAAGGGTCATTTCACAGTGCAAAGTTGGATGGAAGTGGTTGAGTATGAATTCTAGCAGATAGTAGAGACACAATACATTGTTGAATGCTGATGGAGGAGGGAATTCCATCCTTCTCGGCCATCTCGGGCATGTTCAACTGACAATAGCACCAGCAGGACTTGTGCTTTTGAAGCTCTTCATGGGTCCCATTGGTTTTAAAGCCACTGAATCGGACATATACAATCCACCCAGCTGACAGAGCCTCACAGATTTTCACAGATCTCGTGTATTTAATCAATGGAACTATCTGAGAAGTGCTCCAGCAAGGGATGGAACAGTTTTGAGAAGTAGAGAGTGTGCAATTCCACCGTGTAACCTCAACGACAAGCTGAATTGATTTCCTAATGAGCAATTTGGGAATCGTAAGAATTGATTTTTTTTTTTTTTGCTGGATCAACCCCACACCGAGGCACCGCTCTCCACTTACATGCAGTCAAAACAACGAGGGATGGGTACTAGGAACTTGTCCAATTTATCGCAAATTTGTTGGGACAAATTTTTTTGGTTGACTTTATCTTGCGGGAACTCTGTATCTTGCGGGAATCAGCTATATATATCTTGCGGGATGCCACGTTTTCCCCGCAAGTTAAGCGGTCTGATTATCGCTGCTAATCTTGCGGCAATTCCATCAAATCACCGATCTATCTTGCGGGACGGCCGAAATCACCGATCTTTCTTGCGGCCGAATAAATGTGCATCCGGACCGCCATAAGGCCGCCGGGAGGATAGGAAAACACGTTCAACTACAGCCAAGTTCCCGGAGACTCCAGTCTCCAACTATTAGATCCCGTAAGGAAATAAATGAGCCTTGATTGAGGTCCAGGACACACGGTGGAGCACTAATCGAGGAGCCACCCAAAGTTGTTGGAATCATGGTCTTGATACTATCGCCTTTTGCTTCTTGTAGTAGCCAAGTAGTAGCAGAACGTTACATCGTACGACAGACCACAAGCTTCGCGAACATGTGAGAAAAGCAACGAGTGGCAACTTTTCGGGGTTGTAAACTCGGATTGGGGGACGAAGTCAACGATAAAAAGGAGACCACGTCACCACGAAGGTTTCTGATCAAGGGCTGATTTGTAGTGGTTTATTGTTGTGTGTTTACTAGAATCGGTGGTGATGCCAAACAGGGACTCTTCCTCCTTGCGTCATTGATGGCATCGAAGAATCTTTCTGGTGCTTGTCCCTCATTTCCTCGGTTGTCATCTACGAAGATCAATCACTTCTTCGTTGCAGCGCCCAGGAAGCAAACCTTGATTCTTGAACGATTAGCAGTCCCACGTCACGGATGCATTTCTCCCCCGTTAACATATGTGTAGGATCTCGCGCAGACCTTGCAACCCCCGCTCCAGCATACCAGCGATCTGTCCTCTTACAAAGCTTTAATGCCTGCCGTTTTAACCTGGAGACGATCTGCGCAGATGAACGGTGCGCAGCAGCCTGTTTTTCGATTCGTCAAATTCCCCTTGTCGTTTTCGTGGCATACGTCGGATCCTCAACCCTGTGGCGTAATGGTTGGAAAGTGTCCCAGTCGGGTGTTGCTCCCCTCTTTCTGCGATTCCGACCCTTTTCCGTCAGATCCCTTGTTTTCATCCGTTGGCCAATCGCTTCCTGCACAGCCCACAATTCAAACAAGTTAATCATTTCCGATCCTGAGTGTGTATGCTGACAATTTTTTTTCCGCGATCTTTTCTTGACATCAGACTCTCCAGTCGCATCTTTGCCTGGGCTGTTAATTGCATTGCTGTGTGCTTCTTCCTCCCCAGTCAGTGTCCCAATTTCAGTTCTCAAGAACTTTCCAGTACAACTTGATTCCATCGTAGATATCGTAACCATCCAATTTTTCATCTGGATCCGTCGGGCCCTTTCAATTACTCTTCCGTCGCCTCGGCATCCTTAGGTTGGCCTGCTCTGAGCTCTCGTGCCCAAATCGATGACGTGTCCTCACCTGTTCTGCTAAAACTGTGGTCGGCCCGGCGGCCGTTCCTGTCTTTTTTTTTTGCGAATCTTTGCTATTCTCGGACAATGGCGCTGATCCTTCCGCGTCTTTCTTCGATTCTCACCGCCCTCGTTTACTGCTTCTCCCGCACCTTCAGCCGCAGAGCAGTCTATTGTTTGTCAATCAATGGTACCTGGAACTAATGGAACCTGTCAGAAAGGAACCACACCCTCGGCCGTCGGCCGGGAAGCAGTGCTAGCACTCTTGGTGTGTTACCGAACTCTCTGTGCGGGCGCTGTTCGTTCTAAGAAGCATCTAGGGTTGCGCGGTACTTTCCCTGGGTATTCTCATGTTTAGTGGAAGCGGGGTTAAACAGGAAAACACTTACCAATCGAGCTTCGTGGAGCAACAAGGGACATGTGTCAATCACGATATGTGGCGTTTCTGCCCTGTTTCTTTTGAGGTGCGCTTGAGCCAAACAAAAATCATTCTTCTCGGCAAACGTTATTATTTCTAGATTTGTTATAGTTTTAATTTGCATTGAATGGTCATTGCTTTCCAGTTGCTGAGTCAACTATGACCTTATTTTTGGAATTATCTTCACGCGCATCTTATTGCATGCTCACAATTTACGATCTCGAGGATTTGAAGCGCCTAGCTGATTGTCGACACATGATATCCGGACCGCAATCCGAATTTTACCGGGTCTGGACTCCGGCTCCACTGCACCGAGCTGCCACAACGCGTGTAAAACTGACAGTAGAACTCGAAGTGACACTGACAATGTGAAAGATCGGCAAATTCGCCGCGCCCCCGTTCCACTCGCGGGATTGTCAGGGCAGTCACGCATTGCGCCAGGATTTGCGTTCTAGGCGAAAGCCTTGATGGAAAGTTGAACCCATGGCCATGGACGAATATCCAAGCAACGTGCGTCCGAATTTCGGGTAGTGTTCAGGCTGGGAATGAATGATGCTTCATGTTTCCTTTAACCACTTGATTTGCATGATAGAGTATCAGCATGCAAATTCGTGAAGATCCCACACAGATCCCACGCCACGTACTCGCTGTCGGCTGAAGTATCTGCGCTATGCCAGCTTGCTCCCAATTGGATTAATCCTACTCCCCATCTTCTCACTCCGCTCATCCCCTGCCCCACCGCTACCGATCTTCGTCACGATATTTACCCCTCAGGCGCAAGCTGGTCTAACCATCCTCCCAATATATGCTATGGCGCCGCCGTAGTGAACGGTTCCCCTACCTGCTGTCCTCCCGTGCCTTCGGAACTTGATATGCTGTATCACTGTGGTCTCCGAATACACAGGTCAAGTAATCCCTTGCTTTGTGTTTTTTTTCTTTCATTTTTCCAACTAGGTACCGTTGAAATGCCGAAGATCTGCGCGATTCCAACCCACAGAAATCCTACCACTCTGGAAAAAGTGAGGTTTCAGTGGGGCCAAAAACGTTTCGGAAATGGTTCATATCAGCAACAGAATAAGTAGACCTGAAAGTGGACCTGAAATCTGTGTTTCTGGTCGAGCTGAAATGCTAACATAAACGGGTCATTTCGGGAACAGCATCTGAGGACCCGAAAATTCCCGTTTCTGGGTCCATATCCGCCTCACTGATACAGAAGCTGAAACGAAGGGTTTCAGGAGCAGTTTATTGTGTCCTTAAAACAATAGTATCCGCCACAATTTCGGATGTTCCCGATACTATTGTTTCCAAGCTTCCCGAAATGGATCGGGCCGGGCCGGGCCGATGGGTTTCAGGCAGTCTGAAAACAATGATTTCGGGGGCACCCGAAACTGTAGCTTATATGATTCATTTGAGGTAACAATAAACTGCTCCTGAAATGTATGATTTCAGCAGGAGTTTCTGGAAGGCCAATATGGTTCTCAGTACAGGACATTTCAGGCGAATGAAAACTAATGCTGAAACAACTCGTTTCAGCATGCATTTCAATCCTTCAGAAACATTGCATTTTGGTCGCAATTTCAGGGCTATATATTTGCTTGCTGATGCGAATTATTTCAGAAATGTTTTTGGGAACCCCGAAACTCGACTTTTTGCGGAGTGTACAGACAACGAAGTTTCGTCCAAGCCATGGTGTACTATGGCCTTTCCTAGAATTGATTCTCGTCCTTGCACAGCACGCGAGTTGAAATTGTCCCCGACAGCCAACCGTAGTTGTGAGCTAAACTCTGGAACACAGCATCGTGCCAGTTCACATGTCCACTTGATCTCATATGCGGCTGTGCAGGCAGCACGTGAAACGCTGCCGTTTTCCCATTGCCCGCACCATGCCCTTCAAGTTCGAAGCCCTCGGCGAAGACATTCTGCTCAGGACGTTGACAATGTGCGATGTTTATACTGTTCTCTTGCTTTCCATGGTAGCTCTATCCGCCGAATTGTAAGTCGGAGAACTGATTCATTTTAGGTAAACAAATCCTTGCGACGTATCACAAGCAACTCTGGCTGTCCTTGCTGCATGATCTTGCTTTTCGCGCCGTGCTGGATCTCCCACCGTCCGATGATTTGCAAGCTTACTCAACGAGAGAACTTGTGAACCTCATCAAGTACTTTGTCATCGGACCGATCGCATGGCTGCCCGGCATTTCCTCTCGCTCGACGCCCCACCGCCAGTTGGTGTTCGAAACCGGGGAAGATGCTGGAAATCTGGTTGTTTTCATTCTCTTGGCCGGTGGGAGATATGTGGTGCTTCAAACCCGAGAGGGCTTGCATATCTATGAGGTCGAGAGCGGCCGAAAGATTTGGAAATATGTTGCTCCACGTGCGACTTGGTCGGTTGATTTACTCCCGGGAGGCACCATCCTCCGCGTAATCGTGGCCCCCGGCCAGCGTTTCGGCCGTCCGTACGTATTCAAAATATCTCGATGGTGACACAGCGGAGTGACAAACAAAACGCAGTGACTATGTTTCAGTCCAGGAAGTGAACCTACTCTCCGGTCAATCTACGAAGTGTTCAATCTCAAACTCTCAACCTCACTTGAACGATGGATCCCCAGCATACTTGGAGACTTCGTTGTTTTCGCCTTGCAGCCCTACGATACTTCGAGGATCGTCTTTCTGCTCGTGAATTGGCGAGAGGAGTCACATGTGGTGCTGAATTACGCCGGATGCTCCCATTACACCGTAATAATTATCCAGACATCGATCGCACTCTACTAATCATCTCATTAGGGTCGGGCGTTGCTCATACCAGGTCACATTGTAGTGACATACGGGGATGATTCCCCGCCTTATCAGCAACTGTTGACTGTCACAGCACTCGCCTCTTTGGCCTGGAAACCCCTGCAAGGGAGTCGCTTCGACAACGAGCCCCCTCACATCCCATTCACAGTGCATGAAACGCTCGAGTACGAGCATAAGCCTCTTTGTGACACCACCTCATCCCTCAAGCTAGTGGCCTTCCCGAGTCCACTGCGACGAGACACCTACGAGGTCGTCATTTACGCTTGCGAGCCTGCGATAGAAGTGCCGGCAGTGCCGAAGCAGACTCTCGCGACCCGAGTTCGCCATGTGATGCGGCGTAGCCCATCTCCCGAACCCGGACCACGGGCAGTGTTGTTGTCGTACTGGTTATCACTGCCTGTCTCCCCCGACCAGCCATGCGGATGGCTCCTAAAATCTGCTGTGCCGGCGACACCCGGTCTCAGTGACGAACGCCTTTCCTACGCAGGATATTGTCTCGATACTGGGGAACACTGGTCGGACTGGGACCCGGCAGGGAGGGCCATTGTGGATGCGCGTCGTAGACGGGCGGGTACAGTGTCGGCTCCCCGCAGGGTAGTATTGGAACGGGAAAGCGAATGGCAGCAGATGGGTTTGTCATCGAGCGGGGCCGTCATGGTGCAGAAGGGCAGTTCGATCATTCTATCATATTACAATTAATGGATATTCAGGAGAGAAGCGAAGCGTTTATAAATCTATATTAGGTTCTGAATTTCCGGACGAGTTGTAAAGGGACGAGCATGTTGCACCCCAATGGGAACAAAATTTTCTCATTCCCTGCCGCACTTTATACTGATTCGACTTCGGGGCTGGATTCGGATAAATACACGGGATTTTGGGGCCGAGTTGACGAGTGGTGTAACGAATCCGAGTGCAATGAGGCTCGCCGCATTTTTGAGAGGTAGCAGGACGGCGATTCTCAGCTATCAAAAATTTAACGAAGTGCGGGAAATTTATGTGACCTTCGAGGCGCCCACTGGGCTATCAACTCGTCCAAGCCGTCTTTTTAAGGGACTCAACGATGCGGACCAAACCATTACTGAGTGGTATTCCTGCTTCCCCGATGGTCTCCCGTACGGAATATTAACCCAACTCGGTGTCGTGCAGGTTGTTATAACTGGGGTTGGTGACCCTAATGTTCCATCTGGGATTGGTCAGACCGCAGCAGTGATATCCTCCGTCTATGCCCCACGCATTGTGTGTTTTTCATCCATTGAACAACTTAGATGAAAAAAATCGTTCTCGTCAGGGAGCCTCAAGTCTCTGCTGCATCCCCTGTAAATTATCCGGACAAGTTGAACCTCTGTTCAAGGGAGAAGAAGTCCCCCTGGTGTACGATGCAAATCGGCTTTCAGTAGCTCCTTTTTGCCACCTTTGCATCCGGGAGGACTTCGTTCCAGTCGGGCATGGGACATGATGGGGTTGCGCAATTTTTCTTAGATCATTGCGTCTGATAATCATAGGCAGCTTGAACCACCTCGACCCTCGTACGCATGGTCGCCTGATAGCCATCCTCATTTTCCTCAACTTCACTTTACAACGTTCCATTCATTCCCGTAAGACTTCAGGGCAACATCCCGGATGGCCAAATTTCTTAATTAATGCGGGGTTGATTGTCAAACTCCATAATGGTCGATGTCAGAATCGCGATTGTCGCTCCGCCGCTATGGTGATAGTAAAGCAGGGAAAGGTACATACAAGATTGAATTTGTGGTGTTTGCATCCGAGGTACAAGCGGAATTAACATGACGGAAGAGACTTGAAAGGCATGGGACAGCGGAAGTTATATATATATATATATATACATGAATGTCTGTGCTCACCGCTTTAATTAATATTGGCGTACCTCCATCTTTAACTGTCGTGAGTCGAACTGGATATGCATATGCGACAGGCTGTGGAAGAGGATTTTGCCAAAATCAAATCAAACTTCGAGGTACGAGGTCACCATGGGTGGACTTGGTCCGCTACATCTAGCGTAAGATTGATTCTGATATATATATATGAATATCTAATGCGGAATCCCGACTAATCCCGAGCGCGCGTCCCTTGCGTGATTAATGCTGATTGAGGATAGGTATAGGTACCCACCCATTCCCAGCTATCCACCCATCACCGCGCACCCCCATCCCGGCGTAGATCTACCATGTGGCATGGTCGTGCCGTGAGCGGCGCCTCCGCGTGCCTCCTTTCATGAAGCAAAGACTGAAGCTTCAAGTAACAAACGATATCGCGCCATTCCCGTACCTAGGCAGACCTAGGTATGCTATGCAATGGGGCCGCTGATAAAAGAGTGTCATAGACCAGTGGCAAAGAGGTATATCCCGTCCCCGAATCGAATGGGGTTCATCCGCATATAGGTGTTTCTCTCCGTTGAACCTGGTATGTCAGAAAGTCAACACACTTTCACTTTTGCCCGCCAGGGGTGTTGATGAAGATCAGGACGCTTCAGGACGCACTGCGGTCCATGCACTGACAATTAAAAAATTCGAGAATTAAGCCAGAGTGACCCCCAGAATTGCAGTTTAAAAATGCCAGATCTGTCTATTCGTGCGGGAAGATTGAACCCTACATAGGTCCGGGGGGCACGCAGCGCACGTCCTCCCTCTTTGACTTTCTGCGGAAGCACTCCGTTCGATTCGGGGGTTGGAAATGTAGTGGTCATATAAGGGTTTGTTTTTCAAGGCAAGTTTACAGTAAGGCCAGGCGTAAACCGCAGTTCAGAGGATAAAGAGTCACACTGATGGGCTGCGCACGGCCTGTTCACTACCACCTTAGTTTGCGGGCGGACCATTGGATGAGATGATTTTAACGGTACTTGAAGTCCGCGGGGAGTCCCAGTACGCGCAAGAGAATGGCAATGGAGTCTTGCTGGTATACCTAGGTTCTGCCCGGAGTCTCTTAAACCCCACCTCCATTTCATGTGAATTGTTCGCCTCAGTGCTGGGGAGAACACTTTCCGCTGGTGTGGTGCCTCAACGAAGGCCCCCAGCAACTGTTAATCGGAGGACCACGTTCAATTCCCGGATCCGACTTCAACCAGACAGGTGCACTGAAGAAAATCGGGACCCAGCCTGAGTGCGGAAAAGCCCATGGAACAGAGACTAATCAATCTCAAAGTTCAACAATTCTGTCCTGCTCACCGCTGTGGTAGCGTCGGATGGCCCGCAGGTGGAAACCGTTTTATATTCATTTTTATACACACTTTTCATTTATCCCCATTTTGCGTTACATCACATATATGTACTGTAAACAGGGAAATCTTACCATCGTACCACCATCTTAACGGCCAGTGCAGGGCAGGCAGCTAGCGGTAGTATCGACACTCCTCGCCTCTTCCATTTGGGAACACTGTCAGTGGGCTTCTAGCCACCAATAACCGAAGTTTCGGCTCCTTTCTCCCTCGCTCTCGTTTCACTTCACTTTTTTATTGTATCGACACTCTCATATCCACCCAATTTCGCACTCTACGACTCGGTGTCACATTCATCTTTCACATTCTCGAATCTGCTCTACCATTACCGGATCACCGACCCTCATCAAGAACCCGCCTCCCAGGCACTTCCCTCTTCCACACCGCCTCATCGAATTATAGCGGAAAAGATTTTACGACCATGAAATGCGATGTTGTAGACTGTAGACAGCTGTTGCGTTTGGCGGCTCCCCTTCTTCGCCTTGCCTTGATGGTTGAATTTGTTAATTTCTGGGACGGCTACAGCCACAGCGGCAGAGTCCTCCCGACATGGAATCGAGGTGATACTGCATTAAGAGAGCAGTAATGAAGGAGATGGTCGGAAACTTTAGGATACATCCCGGATCATTGCGACACTGATGAGATCAAGTCCGGAACACAAAGATAAACATTGATGATTGAGGCCCTTGTGTCCTCCCATTTTGATCATGGTGAGACCTTGTTCTCTTCGCGTGCCTCAGTGCTCATCGCACTCGGATCCTGACTTGTTACTACGGAAGATGAACAAACAATAGAGAGTTTGCGCAAGAGCCATTGGAGCCACCTCGTGGCTCTCGGACCGTGCGCAAAAATAGCAGGCTGGTGGCTCTTTTGAGCCAGCAACGAGCCATTGACGTCATAATTTGGCGGTGGAGCCACCAGTTTGCGCACGGTCCGAAAGCCACGAGGTGGCTCCAATGGCTCCTGCGCAAACTCGCTAATGTCTGGTTCTGCTCCGGCAGGTGCTTTCACCTGTCTTGGCAGTGACATTGGGTGACAAGGAATAACCCGGCCAGGACGATGGTCGAATAACCCGGTTTGAAAGTAGCGTGATACCCCACTAGGAAATAGCATTGAATAACCTCGTCGTCAGGAGGAGGTAGTCAGCTTATATTGATGGTGGGGGGGATCGTAAATGATCCAAAGGCAGTATGGTAACCGCCTAGACACCCAACTCAAGGAGAGGAGAATGTAGAGCAGGGGATAAGACAGGGTAGTGGTGAGAAGACGCTGCATCATTGTCAGGCCAAAGTAGACTTGATATTAGATGAGGTAGAACCTACAGTACATGAGATTCTACAGAGTTTATATACTATGTCTCCTTAGGAGTTGATCGATCAAAGTTGTAACACACAGGGTGTGTTTGAATGTTCAGGGTTATCGATCAGGACCCAGGGGTGGTCCCTATGTGTTTTGCGTGAGGGGTTTTGTCCCTATATGTTGTCCAACGATTGGAAACACGGGTTATTGAATAATCCGATTGGTGTTGTTGAAATAATCCACCCACACGACCTATGGTTATAACTGTGGAGTTTGGAGAATATTCCGGTGGGATGTTGGTTGGGTTTATGGAATAACCCGGTTGGCATTTGGAATAAACCTGCCATGAAAAGATGAAAAGGGTTCGTGAAATGCCAAATCATGACAAGAGGCATGAATTGGGTTCAAAATAGCTGTTTACTGTAAAGGCCAGAGAGGTGCGTGCCATGAGGAAAAAAGCTAAAAAAAGCTCCTTCTGGACTGTCCTCCTTGTAAAGGGTATTTTATTTCAATGTCTAGGAGGTTGAACAGCGAATAATACGAAAATGTTAATCTCTACCTGAGCACATGACAAGGAAAATGGTTTCAAAAAGTATTCATTGACAAGAGATAATATACATTTAACATACATGGTGAATAACACATATTACATCGTAGCAGGGTTGACTCATTGGGAGAAGCAACATCCATTCAACATTGTACAAAAGTTGGATAGAAATATCTCTGAAAATTTCAATCCACTGCTGCTTTAATGACGGTCACATTTCTGACTTTGGAGCACACTCTGCTTCATTCTAGCTTGAGATATTTCGATTCTTTGACCACGTCTGTGCCAAGTCTGCGCTGTCTCCGTAAACGCCAACGCCACCTATCCTTTATGCTTTCCGGAATGATCGGAGCTCTACCAATCCACTACAGACTCTTTGTTTCCGCTAGTGCTCGGCGCTGTCTGTTCTCATCACAGCGCGCTTACTGTGTTGGGCGCTTACTTTTCTTGTTTCGGCGCTCCTCTCTATGTACCTCAATCACGCGCATTCAGATATTTTATCAATGCCGTGCCCGTTCCGGACCGGCGACCTTTCTTCCTCGGCGTCTACCGATGCGGATAGATGTGGTGTGCTAATGCAAATACAGTGCTATTTCCGTGATTTGCAGGTCTAATTTCGGGTGACATTGATCTCGCTTGCTCAGCATTGATGCATTTCCCGCTCATCTAACAGGACTTGTCCGCTAACCGTTACTTCGCGCACGACCATCATCGCGGGCGAAAACTTTCGCCGTCTGGTTCGGGTTCTTGAATTCAATGCAGGGCACCGATCCGCATCTGCACGGGGGCCCGCTGGTGTCCGCTGCGCTTTTTGGGGCACCTGCGGAACTTGTTCCGTCAAGACAACACGCGAGTCGTTTCAGGAAAACGTGGCCTTATTCCTGTGGAGGGTCTTGCTTGTGAGTCATAGATTTATTGGGGTGGGAAGTTGATGGCCCGTTCCCAACGCAAATCCCCCGCGACTGCGGTGTCTTTCAAGATCAACGACTCATGTTTCATCCATATGTTCAACTTGACGCTCCCAGCACGACGCTATCTAGGCAACGATGAAGTATTTATATTGATACAGAGATACAGAGATTTATTCCGAGTTCCAATATAGTACAAGACAGAGTACAGTGCAAATTTACGTCGGTGATACAGATGCGAAAGGACGAAACGCGTGGGTTATGAGGTTTGAGAGATATACTATAGGTGCATGAATAGGTTACTTTTGTTAGCGTGTGATGCATGCCACAGGATGAAGGGAAGAATGAACGCTTTCGATTTGCTAATGCCGTGCACTGCGCACGTCGCTCTCAGCGTCGCCGTAACTTTTCTTGGGTGTTACGCGTACTTGTTGGTGCGGATGAGGTGCAATCGGCACGAATAAAAATGACGCGGTGGGCGGCCCGGGGGAGGTCGGGGAGGATGTATATGCCGGGGAGGGTGCGTACGACCTCCGAAAGGCCGAGAAACCAGACGAGGATTTGGAAGTCACACCAGAATGCGAATGGTTGGAAGTAGCGATCCTCTGGTTGGCGTGGTTGCGGAAGTGCCGGCGCATGTTGGAATTGACGTTGAATGCGCGGCCACATGATGGATGCGGGCAGCGGAAGGCTGGAAAGAAATTTGTTAGCACAGGTTGAATTTCTGGATGAATTACAAAAAAATTGAAAGGTAAGAACATGACTCACGTGTAGCCCCGGTATGCGTGTTGACATGGATCCGTAGGCTGCTGGGCCGATTGAATCGTTTCGCACAAGTTGGGCACACATGCCTCTTGCATTCCTCAGCACCTGTGCTATCTTCGTCGTCTTCGCCTTCGTTCCCCTCTTCGAAGTCACCGTTGGATGAGCCAGAAGAGGAGTGCGCGCTGGTGGATAGCGATGGTAACTGCCTGCGCGCCGTTTGGAGGTGGTGGTTGGGAGGGGTAGGCCGACCAGACGCCAAGTGCGTCAGTGAAGGACCGCGCGAGTCACTTTTGAGGGCATCAATGGAGAAGATGGGGAACGAGCGCAACGAGCGGTGCATAAGGTGTTCAGGGAACATCTCGTGGATGCTCGGCAGCGCAACGGCAGTATTCAGATATGGGGTCGAAGTTGAACTCATCGTCATGTGAGGCTCAGGAAAATCCGGGATCGGAGTAGAGCGAGGCCAGGGATATTGTGGAAGAGAAGCGCGGTGGGAGTCACGCATACTTATGTAGTGGCTAGCTGTTGACGGATCACGATACTAATAGGCATTCACTTGCGGGTTCACGTCACCCCCAAGCCGCCGGCGTTGCTGATCTTCTTTCCGACCCGATTTGCGGCTGAGTGCTTAGTGATCTCTGGAAGGGCCCAGAAGGGCACACCCGCGGCGAACCAACTAGTACCCGTTTTCTCCGCACTGTTCGCACCACCACCGATGTTCAGCAACGTTCAGCCTTTAGCTTTCTCAATCTTGCTGCATTATCATCATCGACGGGGAAACTCGGCTAAAATCCTCGGCAATGTTTTTCGCGACAGTCGGCATGGTAGAATAAGGATTATTTTAGGCAGTGCGAAAATGCTGCATGGGGTAAAGGTAATCGTAGGCTTTAATGGAGTAAATCCCAGGTCAAAAATGCCCGTTTCCCAGTCGTGCCAAGTGGCTTCGATGTAGAGGAAAAGACAGAAGAGAAAAGGCACAAAATCCAAATCCTAATCCAGCAGAATAGAAACTCGTACTAGGGACCAACGAGAGTCAATAAAATGTTGATATCCCTGCGGACTCCGAGTAGAGTGGTTTGAAATCGGGAGAAACTGAGGTATGTCATTCCATTGCGCGATGAGAATCCGAAACAATCGGGAGTTTGTCAACGGTAGGTAAGTAAGAAGGTACTTAGGTACTATTTTAGCGGGATTTCAGCCCGTCGTGGGACGCCATCGAGCATCCCAACATCCGCCCATAATTAATACATGTACAATTGCGACCAGCGACGGTTCAATATTCTCCAGACGAGATGCTGTCAAGAGGCCAGATCCAGCGGTCGCTAGAATCCAGATGCGAGATCGCTTCGTGAACATGGCATAGAGTATTACAATCTGAACCATTTGCAGATTTCACGACCAACGGGGTTTGAGAACCGACCTGCGTATCCGATACTATCCGCACGCCATCATGCCAAGTCTAACTTTGTAGTCAGCTCCACACCAAGACTGATGGTTACAAAATCGATTTGCTATGGTCTTATCTTGTGATGTTATTAGCTCGGGCGTGTGGAACAGCCAATAAGATTGTTAAATTCCGTTCATCAAATCCAAATCTAAGACACTCTAGTGAGTTTTGAATTGATGAGTTCGGCCGTGGGAAGTTGGATTCAGGGGCAGGGGTAAGGCGCGACTGAGACGCATTCTGATATTCTGCAGGCCACTTCAAACAACAAAAGAAACAAGAACATAAAATGACTCAGAGTGCGTGCACCTATTGTACCTCCGGTAACAATTTTAAACCCTTCTTCAGCAGGAATTTGGTATTTTCATCATCAGCCCCCGATTGAAACCGAAAAACGAGAGAGAGACCGACTGAGTCGAAGGCTCTGAGGTTGAAAATCTAATAGCTACCTACTCTTCCCAGTTATCCCCGACATCGCAACTCGCTGAAAGTGAATCTACCGAATGGATTTACTTAGAACGCGATTTACTTAGAACACACTGGGCGTAAGGCATACCACGAGTGCACCCGTGGGTAACTCGAATCCGTGGGAACGAGTACTCACGAAGAAAAAAGCCATACTCAGTATAATACCCACAGATCATATGAGTACTCGTGAGTATTGAAAAACCCGCAGGTACCTGTGAGTACCTGTGGGTTTTGGTTATATTTTGGTGATTTGGTCGCTCAAACACACCTCATTTATGTTGTAGAGCGGTATCATTGCTCTGAACTCATGGAGGTACCACCTCATTAAGCTGTACAGGCAGTAGAAATATATATTAGGCAGTGTTCTGAGTCCGAGTACTCGTGAGTTTGCAAAGCTTTCAACCAAAATTGATACTCGGATCCGTGGGAAACTCATGGCCACAGGTACTCGGATCCGTGAGTATGGATACTCGCGAGTTTTCCCACGAGTATACTCATATTGACCTGCGGGTAACTCGCACTCGTGGTATGCCTTAACTGGGCGTTCCCCAAATCTGCAACAAACATTGCCGTTAGAGCGGTACAGCTCGTGTCTGCGATCTTTGCGTTTGTGATATTTCGAGCGCTCTAGAATCAATCAGCTCATTCAGGCAATTAACGAGGCATGCCTCAATCCCCTAGTAATTTTCATTCGGCCATGGGAGAGTTCTCGCGGGAGTTGCGTCAATCCTGAAATAAGTAGACGCCGAAAGATTCATACATGCCTAGAGCTCGAAAGGAAATAGAAAACGACGACCGCCGCGGCGGCGCCTGCCTTGTGTTGGGATGCTTCGTGCGGGGTTGAAACACGATCTGCAAAGCTGGGCGTTTGACTAGATATTATAAATTTGAAATCGATTTGCGGAAGATCTGCACATATTTGGAACAACGGACCGGCCGTCTCACGTACATACTCGGGTGTACCCCTCCCTCCCCTATCCCCTGTCAGGACCCACGTACTGTGTATTGTCGCGACGAGGTCGGAAACTGCTGGTCATGATTTGCTGAGAGAAGGGAGATTGGCGGTGAACGTGGGTACTTATCCGTCGCGGAAGCCGGCAGGTAGGCGTGAGCAGGAACGCGGGCTGCTTCTCTGAAGCGTCAGATCGGGAACATAACCGCTGATGAAGGATTGGCGCCCGAAGGTATAAGGTCTTGGTTGCACGGTGAGTTCTATATTGTTTGATTAATGAGCGGTGTTATTAGCATTGGGTGGAACTACAGCGGGCATTGCGAGCCAGTACCGAGCCGGATATGTATATCCGCCCGCGGCTTGAGCGGATTACTGTAGCACCAACATTTGCGGCGAGAATAGGCGGCGGGTGGCGGCGGAGAACCGAGAAATAGAAGGACGTGTCTTGGCGAATCAGAGGACAGAGACACTCCGAGTCCCCGGTGCCCGCCCGAAAAGATTTGCGCGACAGGTAAGTACACGGATGTGGTAATGGCGTCGGGTCGGTGAGATCGTGCTTGAGGTGTAACCGGGCAGCCAGCGCAGCAAAACTATGGCAAGAGCGGAGATGCGAGGAACTACATTTGTTTATTTATGGATTGGCAGTAGGACTCCCTGAAGCAATGTGGTCAAGTTGACTGCCAGATCGCCGTCCGGAGAACATAGCCTAGATCGCAGATTGGTGGCATCGCATCACTGGATCGGGAATACAAATTCGGGGGACGCGGAGTCGAGAGGCAGGGAGTCGAAAATTGGGACGACTTTTCTGACAGGGAATTGACCAACTAGACGCCCGTTGATTGTCGCTGGGCTTTTGCGAAAGTTCATATGCAAAATATCCATGTAATTATGCAGATACCCGTTGCCAGACAAAATAGGGAGTATATACCTACGGAAGACACGGGGTTGGTCAACGATATGGGCGCATAAGGTGCACATAAAGTTGGGACGATGCAGATCCTCAGATTCTTGGATGGCGATGCGTGCCATTAAAACTTACTACTTACAGAACAGAACGAGTGTTCCCGGACGCGTTCCGGGGTATCGACGGCGTAAGTTGTTACCACGGCTGATCGGCGTGGCATCTTAGCATTAACTTCTTTCGACTTGCGATGCCCCGTGTACGGGGCCGGATTGTTAATGAAGCTTATGCGTCCAGATGGATTCGGTTACCCAAGCTTCAGCACCGCGGACGACGGCAGCATACTCAACTTTGAAGACGAAGGTCCCACAGGATTCGGCCCCAGCCACAACAATCTAGCATGCTATTCAGGCCAAAGCGCATTGTGAACCGGACTAGTGAGGACTCCCATTCGTAATCCACCAGGAAGTGACGGGCCGGCCGGGGCAGATATCACTCCTGGAATCGGTGGGGCCGGGTAGCTTTATCTGCGGTAAACTCAATGCCGGGAGGTTTGGCGCAGGTTTACATAAGGGAAAAACGAGAGAGCGGCGGGATCGATCAAGGTGGAGTGATGAATTGAGGTGGTATGTTGTTTTGTGTTTGAATCCGGTGCTCTAGTGCCAAACTTTCTCTTGATCTCTGCCATCATGCTTGCCTCGTCGGTTTGTGGCTACGCTCAGCTGTCGCGATCTACACTTCGCTGCTTGTACACTTGTAAACTCAGACTTTCCTCGCCGCGACCGAACTCTGAGGTCATACTACTTAGGGGGGCTCAGGAGTCAGGACTCCTTATCTTTCACGTCACAGGCATTTTTTGCCGTGGACTGAGAATTGATCCAATTCAAAGATAGCTTTCCCGCAAGGAGCTCCATGTCTGCGGCCTGAGGGCTCGGAGTTCCTCGTCTCGGCAGAGATTTTCGTCTCCACCGTCGCCGGACTTGTTTAATTCTCTTTCCCGAGACAGTTTCGATCGACCTCTATTTAGCCCCCGGCTTCCACAAGACGAAAGAGATAACCGCGACTTGGTCAGAAGCTCGAAGGCACTTTATATCATACTGTTCCTTCCACCGACAGGCTTTGTCTAGAGAGAACGAGCTGGCTTACTTTGGCGGGCGGGGCCTCCGGAACAGGTCACTGGAGGTCGGCGAACTGGAAACTGAGCCAGAATGGCGGCTCTCTTCAACCTCAACGTCGACGTGCGAGCTCTCAACTTGTATAGTACACCCACAGCTGACGACAAGTAACATTCTAACTTCTCCCGCTACGGTTGCTTGCCTGCCACCGTGGATTTATGCGCATCTATCCTCTCCCAAACATTCTGAGCGAACCATTCATCATCCGACGGCTATTCCGGCTTCAGGCTGACCTTTGGAGTTCTACTCATGTCTTTGTCATTGACGCGGGAAATCCGCTCCGTATCCGGGTCTAGATCTTGTCCGGGTATTTGACATCTTGGAATTCTGCTGGACCGATCACTCGAGCACAAGTACCCGTCGGGATGGCGCTCCACGCTTTTGAAAACGCGCAATTCGAACGTCAAGGCTGTCATTCTCAATGAAAACACTGTCTTGGCCAGTATTTCGTGACATCCGTTGGCCGCTGAGTTGTCATTGCTTGCCCTGCTGCTCCGCCGCCATCTTCTTCGGGAAAGCCGGACTTTCGATCGCCCTTTGACACGACTCCAGCATTTCATTATACTACCCTTCTTTGTCCCCGTTGAACGGCGCAGCTTTCAAGTCCTTGATTCCTCAGCGGCCAGTGAACGCATTCTTGCATGTTCTCTTGCGGCGTTATCATACCGGTTTGTGGCTACCTGAAGGATCAACCCGCTTTGCCGGGTGGGCGCCGTGCTTACTGTCCTGTTTCCGGCTTAATGTGTTCCGTGGCCGCATTCCTCCTCAATGCACCTTGCTGCGCTATTCTGGGCCAGCGGCGCGGATCCTTGCTCATCTTGTTTCCACAACTGTCTGTTATTAACGACGGCGGGCGAGTCTAAATGGATGCAGTTGTGCTATCCTTCTGTGGCACATTATTTCCGAATGTCTAGTTTTGGAGCCTCAGTTCTTTATTTGAAGAAGCCGCAGGGTCGTGCGGTCCATAGCTGGTACCTATCTCCCCCGTTTAAATCAAGATGGTTATCTGGGGCGGACTTAGACGGGAGATGAACGGGACAACACTAACCAATCGAGCTTCCTGGGACATCGTATGGATCAAAGAAGCTGCAAGCGCGTTTTCTACACGCGCCAATCACAATATATGACATTTCGGCCCTATCCCTCTTCCGAGGCGTGGGCGAGACGAAAAAGACACCTGTTCTCGATTGGTGAGTCGACAATAACTTCGCGCGGCAGATGACCGCCGTGATACCAATCAACAGAAGTCCACTCTTTGGCGTGGTACTTAGGCAGGTAGGTCACCCACTCCACGGCAGTCCCTCTGTATGATGACCACCCATGTCAAAATCAAGCGGTCCGCAAATCCGAACTTAACAGGTTCTAGACCGCCTACTGATATGTCATCACCGCTAACCCACCCTAACTGTGTCTGATTGCCAATTGGGCTTCAATTGAGCGCCTGGCTTTGACAACGCGTACCCAAAATATTTGACTCGGTGACAGGATGAAAAGATCGGGATGGGAGGTTCCTGTCCGCCGCCGTTCCAGTCGGGGATTTTCATTATCAGTTTGACAGCAACTCACCGGCTATTTGACTACATGTCTAGGGATTCGCGCGGGATTTGCGTTCGACACGTAATGGCGTAATTTCGCGACTGCCAAACCACCTGCATTATCGGGTCGAAAAAAATCGATAATGACCAGCAAACAATCCTTATCAATTCTAATTCCGGACAATGCTCTCATCGATACTCAGAGAACTCTTCAAATGCGAATGAAGAGCCGATGCCAATCTCACGCCATCACCCGCGCCGCCGGGAACGGCTCTGAATGGCTCTGCGGCTGCCTAGGATTGGCAGAGATTGCCATAGATTGGCGTGCCTTCCCTTCTCATTCGACCCCAACAACTTACCTGTTCAGGCGTCTCTTTTCCCGGGGTATCCATCAATTGAAGTTCACCTCTCGTCATCTCCTCGGTCCATCGACCCTCTCACGCCGGCTCCACCGCTGGTTCTAGCACCATTATTGTCATGGTATCTTTTTCGCTCGCCTCAGTGTTTCACGTCACCATTCAGTCCCGTGAGATTTAATCTAGCTCTTCCAGGCCGATTTTATCAGTATCTCACGAGGTTGCCTAGATATCAACTACTAGAACTAGATAATAATATTGTGCCGTTATTGCCACCATTACAAGATGGAGAAAAGGACGTTCGGGACTCACAGCCTCCACCACATACTGCGTCGGACTCCTATTGTCTGGCGCATCCAGCCTCCTGCTTAGTTCAGTGCTGGCTGAGCTACCACCAATCAACCATCTTCGAGATGGATAAGCTGTCTGTTCGACCTCGTGCCCAAACCTTCATAAACCCTGGCAGGCCGAGAGGCCAGTCTCTTGCACCGGGCATCATCCCGTCCCACAAGTCGGCATTTCTGTTTCACGTCTACCGACCACTGCCGACATATCGTCGGCCGCCGATTTTATTCAGTCAACTAGGTTCATTGGGATGTCATGAGGGTATGGTCCCAGACTATAAGCCTATAATATTCCAGTCTCGAGGCATCTGAATCAAGTTGGTTATTTTATAGTAGATGGGAAGGTTCCGGCATCGTCACGGCATGGATGGCAGATACATCCCCAGTATGGGGACCGTCAAATTGTGTCACTTGTAAACAATACACCTCAAGTGGGCCCAGCAGGTGCGGAATGCATCTCACAGCTGCATGGATCGAGGAAAGCTGTCGCAGTTTCGAAAGGCCAACTAACTGTGCATGTTTAATTTTGCTACCTACCTCGCCGTGTAATGCTGCATACCTACTACTGGGTCTGTACAAGTCCGTATATTTAAAATACGTATTACTATGGCAAAAGTCCGTCTGTACGTTACTTAATATTTTTTTCTATACTGTAGGAGGAATGTAGTGACGTAAAGCTCTAAAAGTCCGATCTGAATCGCCCCTAACGTCGACTCTAGCGTCACCCAATCTTCGTCGCGAGAGACCTGAGCGTACACTTGCGGCTGACCCAAAGCGGCAGCATATAACTGACGCCAATTGTAGATTCCGAATCTTTTCGAATCGATGCCACGCACGAAATATAATGACCGACTCTGCTCTCTTTTAATTTCACCTCCTTAAACCCCGATATATTGAACTCAACCGTCACGGGCCCACAGTCTCGTGTGTACTTCCGCATCACGACCGACACCCCACTGTCGGATTTACTGTGTTCTTCGACGCCACGGGCGAGCTGGTGGCGGTCATCGAACGCCCCGTTGCGGAGATCCGTGGGATCATGTTGAAACGGCACACCTCGAATTGGCTAAACGGTGTCGGAGTCTGAGTGGGAAAGGGAAGCGCCCCGAATATTGACGGTTGGGGAGGCAAACTGCTGAAAGAGCGAAGAGCGTTCGGATTTGCGGTATTTCTCCATCCGCCTTGGGCGTAGGGGTTGAACATATTGAGGTATCCAAGAATCCTGGACTGACTGTTAAGGCAACTGCTCTGCACTCAAGAGCAACCCCCGATGAGCAGCCTGAAGGCTTAATATTACCCCGATATTGTCATTACCGGACGCGATGATGAGAGGCCTGTGTTTTTGCCAGAAAAACAAACACAGGCGCCACCAGAATGAGGGTGAGGCAGTGAGTCAGAATTAAGGTCCGTGAGTGATTGAAACAGAACTGCTCCCTGGGCTCTCGAGCTTCACCGTCCTCAAAACAATGCAATTACAGGTGGAAACACAGTGTTGACAGCAACTATCAGTGCGCGACTTTTGATTACAACCTAAACGAAAGCTGAGTCAGGTAGTGTTGGTCCTTGGTGGGTTCTTCACGCATTCGCATGTCAGTACTCTCTCGTGCAAATCGAGTGGTTGAGGGAGACATGAAGTATCATTCATTCCCAGCCTGAACACTGCCAGAAATTCGGACGCAGGTTCCCCGGGTTTTCGTCCATGAGTTTCAACTTTGCATCGAGGTTTTCGCGTAGAACGCAAATCCCGGCGTATTCGTGACTGCCCTGACAATGCCGCGAGTGGAACGGACGGCGGATTTGCTGATCTTTCATCTTTCACCTTGTCAGTGTCACTTCCAGTTCTAATATTATGTGGGGGCCGGGTGCAGTGGAGCCAGAGTCTAGACCCGGTGAAATTTGCATTTGCGGTCGGGATATCATATGTTGACGTTGAATCAGTCACGCTTCAAATCCTGGAGATTGTAAATTGTTAGCATGCAATAGGACATGCGTGAAGATAATTCTAAAAACTGAGGTCGTGGTTGACCCACCAACTTGAAAGCCATCATGATGGCCATTCTATGCAACCAAAACCATAACAAATCTGGAAATAAGCGCCATTAACGACGTTTGCCGAGGAGATGTTTATTACTCCACGAAGCTCGAGTGGTGAGTGTTTTCCTATTTAACCCCCTTCCACTCCAGATAAACATCAGAATACCCGGGGAAAGTCCCACGCAACCCTACATGCTTCTTAGGACGAACGGCGCCCGCACAGAGAGTTCGGTAACACACCAAGAGCACTAGCGATGCTTCCCGGCAAAGGGCCGAGAGTGTGGTTCCTTTCTGACAGGTTCCATTTAGTTCCATTTACTGTTGATTGATAAACAATAGACTAAACAGCTCTGCGGCTTGTCTGCGGCTCTTGAGGGTGCGGCGGGAAGCAGTAAACGAGGGAGGTGAGAATCGAAGAAGAATGCGGAAGGATCCGCGCCATTGTCCGAGAATAGCATTCGCAAAAAACAGGAACGGCCGCCGAGCCAATCACAATTTTAGCAAACGGCCTATACCGATAGCGAGACCAGGTGAGGACACGGCAGGTTAGCCATCGATTTGGGCACCATAGCTCAGACCAGGCCAACCTAAGGATGCCGAGGAAGAAATGTGAAACATCTTTGTTTACATTCGTGTGTCCAAAAAAAAAAAAAAGCGACGGAAGAGTAGTTGAAAGGGCCCGGCGGATCCAGATGAGAAAATGGATGTTTACGATATCTACGATGGAATCAAGTTGTACTGAAAAGCTCTTGAGAACTGAAATTGGGACATCTAACTGGGGGAAGAAGCACACGGCAATATAATCAGCCCATTCAAAGCAGATGCCATTGGAGAGTCTGGACTCTGATGTCGAGAAAAGATCGCGAGAAAAAAAAAAGTTAACATACCCACGAAGGATCGGAAATGATTTAACTTTTTTGAATTGTGGGCTGTGCAGGAAGTGATTGGCTAACGGACGAAGACAAGCCACCCGACGGAAAAGGGTTGGAATTGCAAAAAGAGTGGAGCAACAACCGACTGGGATAGCTTCCAACCACTACGCCAGGGGGTTGAGGATCCGACGTATGCCACGAAACAACAAGGGGACTTTGACGAATCGGAAAACAGGCTGCTGCGCGCGCCGTTCATCTGCGCAGATCGTCTCCAGGCTGAAACGGCAGGCATTAAAGCTTTGTAAGAGGACAGACCGTTGGTATGCTGGAGCGGGGGTTGCAAGGTCTGCGCGAGATCCTACACACATGTTAACGGGGGAGAAATGCATCCGTGACGTGGGACTGCCAGTTGTTCAAGAATCAAGGTTTGCTCCCTGGGCGCTGCAACGAAGAAGTGATTGATCCTCGTAGATGACAACCGAGGAAATGAGGGACAAGCACCAGAAAGATTCTTCGATGCCATCAATGACGCAAGGAGGAAGAGTCCCTGTTTGGCATCACCACCGATTCTAGTAAACACACAACAATAAACCACTAACTACAAATCAGCCCTTGATCAGAAACCTTCGTGGTGACGTGGTCTCCTTTTTATCGTTGACTTCGTCCCCCAATCCGAGTTTACGACTCCGAAAAGTTGCCACTGTTGCTTTTCTCACATGTTGCCCAATGCTCGCGAAGCTTGCGGTCTGTCGTGCGACGTAACGTTCTGCTACTACTTGGTTACTACAACTTAAGCAAAAAGGCGATAGTATTCAAGACCATGATTCCATCGACTTTGGGTGACTCCTCGATTAATGCTCCACCATGTGTGCTGGACCTCAATCAAGGCTCATTTATTTCCTTGCGGGATCTAATAGCTGGAGACTGGAGTCTCCGGGAACTTGGCTGTAGTTGAACGTGTTTCCCTATCCCGTTCGATGCTGTTCGATCCCTGCCCTTCTCCGCGGAATGCGTGCGGAGAGACCCAGGCGACTTCGTTTTCTCCGGGCTCCGGGTAACCTCCATTGCAAACCCGGCATGCACGGGCATCGCAAGTACCCAAGCCAGGAAGAGGTTAATACTGATATTAATTTTAATCTTGCGGATTGCCACGCCGATCAGTCGCCGCAACTACTTACGTACGCGGAGTCTCAAGGAATACTGGCGTTGTCGATCAATCGCAGGTACTGAGTGGCCGGTCAAAATTGGGGGCGCCTCCTGACCCCATCATGAACTGAAAATGTAATCCCGTATTTTGGCTCCTTACGACAAGGCACAATTATGTGGTATCCCTGCGTCGATTGGTCCGTGTCGTCTATTGTCCTACCCGATTGCATGCCAACCCAGGAATTAATGGGGTGGCGAGCCAAGAATCCGAGGACCACTGGATACGTTAAGGGAAGAGAGGGGGTAGTACAATCCGTGGATGCGGCCATATCCCTTACTCCCCCCGTGCTGCCCGGCAGCCGGCGGCGTACGTATTTACTTGCCTATTTTGTGGCGGCGGACCACTGCCTAACTTGCTTTTCAAACCATATCACGGATGCACAGTGCACAAATCCTGACGTTCACGATGTTATCCTCATTCCCGCCGAGTCTATTATGTCGCTCGGGGTAGGAAAATCCTGGCACATTCTCGCCCGAGGCTTTTTCTCAACTGTCTCTGCGATACGACTGTTGGTCACGTTCTGTCATTTGATGAAGTTTATTCGTCTTGACCCCCACACTCGCATCCTCGATCCCAAGAATACTTTACTACGCAGCTTATCCAGCCGGCCTACATTCACCGTCGCTCGCCGGCTTGTGATCTTCCAAGACGAAAAAAGCAGTCTGGAACCCATATATACTTAACCTCGCTGGATGTCGCCCGGTCACGATTCTTCGCATCTCCGCTCGGTGGTGGTTATTCCCGTGCCTCCCATTTCTAAAACCCCGTGGTGCCGATCCATATACAGTATGGTATTTCTATCAGATCCGCGTCAGCGCAAATCATTTCGGGCGGTAATTTCGGTAATTTCGGGTTTCACCACGGCGAACTCGTGGTTTCTAATCTTCTGGACCTATTATTCCTCATGGTCGTACACACCAACATTCTTCCATTTCTCAGCTCCGCGCCTGTACCCGGGCCTATCCTGAACGTTCATTCCCCTCCGATTTTAGTTGGCTGGATATATCCGTTCTGTCACTACGACGCAACGCCACCCAGCCTAGTAGTAGGCACCACACTAGCGCTCCCCACTCGTCCTTTGGCCAACTCTCACGCTGCTGAATTTCCTCTGGACGCCCTGGGCACCAACTTGCCACCAAGTATGCTATCACACCAAATTGGGCAATGCCTCCATCAGCGGCGATAGCCGCTGTCAAGGATAAGAACAGCGACCCTACGCAGGCCACCGGTGTTTTCCCCGCCCAGAACAGATTGGGTTTCCTGGATCGCCATGCGTGCTCGCCTTCGGCATCTCAACAGATCGACGGACTCCGCCCTCGCCGCAACAAAAACACAATCAGTCCGAAAACACCATCACGGCGTCTGGATCCCCCGCAGAGAAAAAGGCGCCGTGTACGGCACACGGCGTCCTAGTTGGACCGGCAGTTTGTTCCACGTATGTATGGATCCTCCGTAAATCGAGAATACTATACTTTTGTGCCGATCTTCCGCCAGTCGAACTCCACCTGCCAGGGTCTATCAAAGTTGCCCGGCGGGCGCCTGACCATTGATCCAACTGCCGCGCGAAGTGTCCGGTGGCATTGGGCGCAGACGTGGGTTGCCTGCATCTTTGTGATTTAGTCATTGTCAGGTTCCCTCCGCGCGTCCGAGCGAGTCGGAGCGACATGGGAGGTTAGTTAATGCGTGCCTCGTGCCCTATTCCGCAGACATTTTTTAGCAGTTCTGAGGCTTGCCGAGTTGCCAAAGAGTACGTGTTCCGAATTTAACCGCGACTGAGCTAATTATGTTCCAGTGCGCCTAATCGGGAACACGGGTCGAAGTTCCAATCGTCAACGCGAAAGTGACCGAGGTATTTGCGGAACAATTGAGCGAGGTAATTTGGGAAAGGTCTCCTAGGGAAGTATCCGTCCTGGTGGTGTGTGCACGCCTGCAAAGAGTCGATGGGATCTCGGAATCCATCCGTAGGGCCGCGTTCCTAAGTGAGATTGCTTTTTTAGGGCTTATCCGTGTAACCGACGGGATTATGGCACGGGCCGTGCCTTTCACGACTATTGAGGCCAAAAAATCTCAGCGGGATGGTGAACGGGTTATTTCGCCCGAAAAGAAAATTCCCCGGGGGGACTTTAGCCGTCGCTTTGTGTGTTGGTAAGCTTGCTTCCATGCTCTTTGCGGTTCGAGCGGACGAAACTAAAATCCGAGTAGATTCGATTTTTTGGGAGCAGACCGAAGGCCTCGTTTGCTGCCAGGACATCGATTCTTCCTCCTATTGATAATGTTTGGCGAACTTCGGCCGAACGCGGACAGATTAGCAAGAATGGCCGGTGTAAGCCCGAGTCGAACAGAGAGTACTTGTCCTGCTGCTGGGTGGAGGACGTCCGCGTTTAATAACGAAAAGGCTTCGGATTTATATGCAGAATGATCCCGGGAATTGGCGATCTGCACCCTTAATTGAGGTCGTGTAATTTGTCATTTTAAATTTTCCACACAGTGTTAGGCAGTGCTCAAACCCGTGCAGAGTTCGAGAATCGGCTGTGGTGGGGAAGGCCCGTCCCTCAGTTGAGGTCTTGTGCCCACCCCAAATTCCAACGCAGTGTAGGGCAGTGCTCAACCACCGTTCGAGAATCGCACTGCGGGCCTGCGGCTGCGGTTGGGTAGGTAGGTGGTAGGATTACCGCATTAGTGTATCGATATCGTCGTATTACGATCACTGATCACTTAGCTCCCCCCAACTAACACATCGCGGGGTAGCGACGTCGCGAGCGGGTACTAGGCAGCGGGAATTGATTCCAAGTTGTTGTCAATGCGGCTGAGTTGTCTGGGCAGCAATTACAAACATTTTTTTTACCTACGTGCTTGCAGTGCATTTTACCCCTGCTCTCTTTTATTGCCTAGTAAGCCGTTTGTAGCAAGACAAGTAGCGGTGCGCTGGTCTGCTGTCACACTCGAGTTGTCCTGACGGGGGAGGATCAATCGTAGGAAATAGTTACACCATGGCGTAGGATAATCGCACGATTCTGTGTCTTGAGAATTCCCAGTTTGCGATTCCAGTAATGATTTTACAATAAAATGTTAGGTCCCAAAAGTGCAGCCGTGTAGGTATTTAAAATGAAATCGTACCAGTGGGGATACCGATTTTCAGTATGATGAAGTTATCTCAGGGTCCTCGTTCAACTACTAACGAGGAATATTCGCGTTTTCGAAGACTCGTGAATTTCTTTTCAACGCCAATATTGCCCGGCGAAGCCAACCCGGCCGGGCTCTGAGGTTGTGACGCAAAGGCCTGAGCGACAGGGCTTCGTGATCAGATACCTATATTTCACAAACCAAGGGCTTCAAACACGAGACTGCGAGCTGGTCAAGGACTGGCAATGATGTGTAAATGAATTTTGAAAATGCGTGCTCCAATGGTGGCTACCGCAAGTCCCAAGCAACTCCGGAACATGACCACTCGGCAAGCACCTCTGTCGACAAGTCGAATGGAATTAATGTTGAAACTTGAAACGCCTGTTCGTGCCGATCATTGAATCTGATGCGGCCCCTGATCCTCACTTTCTCGCCTGGCCCCACTTTTTGAACTGCGATTCCGAATGATTGGCGATTGGCGAATGATACAAACTGATGGCCCCCGTGGCGCACTGATGCGATTCAATACCTGATTCCTGACTACCCATTGGCCGCGGCGGCGCGTTTCAACTTCCCAGGCATTCGGCCCCCGAATTCGCGATCGTCAGCGCAGCGCAGCGCAGGCATTGATGCCAACCCTTGCAGGTTGCCAGCGCCACTTGTTTTTGAACTGTCAACCGCGAACTGCGAGCTGCGAATTGATGTGATACCTGATACCTGCCGCGGCGTGCGTTAGCGTGCGTTCCCTGCACTTCCCAGGCATCCGGACCCGGATCCGCGATCATCACCGCAGGAAATCGGAAATTCGGAAATCGGAACTGGGGCGGAATCTCCAAGTGAGTGGAAGGGAGAATCTCTAGGCGTGTGGTTGATGCAGAGGATCACGTAATGTACCCGCGCTGCCCGATTCTGCGTTAGTGTGCGTGAAAATCAGACGTGGGGAATTTGGTCAGTCGAAATAACAAGTACAGCACAATCACGGCAGGCTTGGATAATTGGGCGGTGTTCTTTCGACCGAATGTTCAGAACAGGAAATTTATCGGGCATCCCGGCCATCGAGAATTCCATGAGCACCTGGTGCAGTACGCGGACACGCATGCATTTGGTTTTTGTATTTGTATTTGAGCGTGGGAAGTTCGAACGCGTTATCAAAGTGTTATAAATAAGTACAAGAGAATTCAGCAGATGGAGACCTTTAATGCAATGAATCGGCTAACGCAAATCCTTCGAGTCTTCGACTCGAGGTATGCACTAGGTATGCATCTGTCTGAATCGGCCTCGTGACTGACCTTGGGCTTGCCCAGCGTCTATGCTGGCGGATGTATCGTGTTCTGCTTTATAAGTAAGTCACAATGTAGATTACAAGATTGAAGAGGCTATGTACTGTATCAACACTTTACTCCCTTTGGGACATTGCCTGCTATAATAGATAGTACTACAGATGGCGTGCTGCCGATTCATCGCTATGGCGACTAACTGACATACATTGTCTGGTCCAACGTCTGTTTTTGGCAATGGCTGCTGTTGTGACAGACAATCTCTCTTTGTGGCATAAGATAAAGTAAATTACGACGTTGACTCTGTGACGGCCGCGGCGGCAAAGGGCCAAGGGGACGATTAAATTGCAGGCCATGCGATGCAGATCAAACATGCATTGCACGAAGTGCAGATTAAATGCATGGGGCGGGTCCAGTAGCTACTGACTGAGACCGAGTCTATTAACGGAAGATGCATCGATGATGGTTCGGCGTCGATCATCCGCAAACGCGGGTGCAGGGAAAGGGAAAGGGAAAGGGAAGAAAAGTTAAAGGCAAAGGCTGAACCTTGCTGGATGCGTGTGTCAATGTCCGCGGTGCGGTGCCACCGAGCAGCACGGAGAGAGCCGACCGACGGGGCGCGGGGACCAGATGGATGGCCGTGTGCCTGGAAGTGGGGTGCATTCCGGGGATCTGAATCTAGCAAATCCATTTAGAAAGACGGACGCAGATCGACTGATGCGGCGACGCGCCGAGATTGTGTATTTGTGACGTGAGGCCGCGGAATCATTGTTTGTGATATCGAGATCGGGCGCCTTGCAATACATAAGACGAAGATTCGGAAGAACGAACCCCCGCTTCTTCTCTTCGAGAAAATCCCCGGCGTTCTTCGAGTCCAACTCTTGCCCGCCTTATATTTGCTACCTGCCTTATAGTTGCCTGTCCAGGTCTCCCACAGCATTCGACTGCGGATTTTCTTGCTACCACTCCACCACACTCACCCGCCATGGCCTCGACTTCAACTTCAACCCCCTATTCATCCGCCACCGTCGTCCTCCCCAGCATCCACGAAATGTTCCCCGAGCACCTCATGCACCGCACCGTCCCCCGCGCCCGCGCCCGCCCCGCGCCCAGTCCCGCCCCCGGGCCCATGTTCCCACGCAGTCACTATGTCCCGTCGCCCCCGCCGCCCCCGCACCCCTCCTTCTCATTCGACGTCCTCAAAAGCGACCCGCGCGCACCCTCGCTGCAGCACATCGCCTCCAGCCGCCCCACACCCACGCACACGCCCGCGCACCACCGCCGGCAGGCCCTCCCCGCCGTGCGCACGCACACGCACACCTCTCCCCCCTCCGCCAGCCGAGACGCCCACCGCGCGCACTCGTCCTCAGGGTCGTCCGACGGGGACATCGACATGGAAGACGCAGACGCGCTGGAGGAGGGCGAGGACGGCGCAGAGGAGGGCAAGAAGCATGTGTGCCCGACGTGTGCGAAGCGCTTCAATCGGCCGAGTAGTTTGCGGATCCACGTTAATACGCATACGGGCGCCACGCGTGAGTTTTCTATCCTTGACCTTGTTCTTCCTTTCGGCCCCTTGTCCTTGTTCGCGCGCGCTTTTGGGTTCGATACCCACGTTCGCGTTGCGCACGCCTATCATTTCATTTCATCTCGTCCTTGTTCTATCTATCCATCTATCCATCCATTCATCGCACCCACACTGCATCCCTCTTCCATTCCCTCCCTTCCCTTTCCTACAGCTAATACTAACACCCCCTTTCGCCCACCCAGCCTTCCGCTGCCCCCACCCCTCCTGCGGCCGCGCATTCAACGTAAACTCCAACATGCGCAGACATTTCCGCAATCATGCGGCGCCTGCGTTTGCTTCTTCTTCCTCTTCTTTCAATAACAACGTGAACGGCAACAACGGCGCGAACTCGCCGACATCCCCGAGCCTGTCGCACGGCCCGTTCTCGCCGATATCTCCAAGCGCGTGGAGCCCGTCCTCCCCCTCCCCCTCAATATCGCCCTCTTCGTCTACATCATCCGCATCGTCGTCTTCGGGATCCCGCTACTCCCCGCCCACGCCTCTGTCCCCGCTCCCTCTCTCCCTCCCGCTTGGGTTGGCGCACCCGTGGGGGAAACCGCGGTACGCCGAGGGTGTGCACGGGCACGGGTACACGTACGATGGGCGGGAGGGTGTAAGGGAGAGGGAGCGCGGCTACTCCTACTCGGAGAGCGACGTGCGGAGCGAGATTCTGAGGCGGTAGCATCTTCCTTCTGCGCGTCGTGCCCGCGCTCCGCTTGCGCCGCTCGCTCGCTACCGACTCTCGCGCTGCCCCGAAGAAGGAGGGAACGAGCGAGTGGAGGGGAAGAGGACGAGAGGCGTATACACTAGAACGCCCCCTCTCTGCTCCTGCGGTCCCCACCGATGTATGGCGTAGCCGAAAGCGACAAACAAAAGTAATAGTCCGTCCTGTATCTATCCCCTCCGCCTCGTCTCTGTAGCCTATCCTATCCCGAGTTATAGTGCTGTTATAGTGTTGTTGTACCGATATTGTATGTATCTTGTATCTTACGGATAAGTTGTTGCACTCCGATGTTGAACTTGAGTACGAGTCGAGTATATAAGGTAGTAAGGAGTACTGCAGAAAGTAAGACGCACATAATGGAGACAAAGACACAATCCTGCTGGTGCGCGGTGCACAATGCGCGTCTGCACTGACTCGCTTGACTTAAAGGAGTCGCGTTCGAGTTCGACTCGGGCCAGGACGTCGTGTAATGGTTCAATTATTTTTGTTCAATTTGCTATCTTGCTCAACTACTACTTATTTTTTCTTTCTTTCTCTTTTGAGATCGGCCGAACACGAGATTCCACCACTGAACCCTGGACACTGACCATCCGAGCGTGTGTCTGCCAACACCTCAACAACCCCAACTCAATAGTCATACCTCGTCTCTTAATTAATAATTTCAAGGCGAGGAATAAGTCCTGTTGGTGCGTGGTGCACGTCTGCGTTCAATAGAACCCCCAACTTCATGGGTTAGTGTGGAAGGGCCCCGTTTGATTCGGGGTAGGATATACCATATGTACCATGCCTTTTTTCTTTGGTCTTACATGAGCTCTACGTTGATTTTTGCACCGCAAATTCGTCTGCTTCCTCCTCGGTGGAACCTCAGCACCTAGGTGGGATTGGGAAAAAAAATCAAATACAAAAAGACGGGAGTGACAGTCTAGGAACAAGTCCTGTTGGTGTGGGGCACGTCCGCGCTCCATAGTGGATACATGTGATATGAATAAGCAGGAAGCCCGTTCAACTCGGGGACAGGACATAAGGGCGTTGTCTAGTATTTTTTGTTTTCTTTAATTTCACTGTGCGGCAGGGGAGATCTTCCTTCATCTCGTCTCCTTTAACTGTGACTTTCTTTTAACATCTGCTTCTCTGATTCTTCCTGTCGGAAGGAACATCAACTTGACCATGCATGCTTTCAAACACATAAAAAGATGGGTGCTCTCCACTAGGAACAATTCCTCTTGGTGTGCGGGACATCTTCCATGCGTAGATCAAGATAAATAAGCGGGAACCCTGTTCGACTCGGGGGCAGGACATATTGATCGTGATTCGCTTTTTCCCCTTTCATCCTTTTTTTCTTTGGTCTGCGGCGGGGAAGCTGAACGAGGTTTCATTGTTCAACCGTAAATTTATGTTTCATTCTTCCTGTCTGGCGGAATGATCAGCACGGAGGTGAGGTGAACGTCTGCATCTCTTGAAGTCTTGCAGTTCGATCCGAGTGAATACGAGCCAGGAGACCCCGTCCGACTCGGGTATTCAATCATGAGCTCTCCCCTTTTCCCCCCGGTGAATTTGAAGCCCGCAAGGGATTATTTGATTGCGTACCTGAATAACAACTTCGTGCACTGCAATTTGGACACGAAAGATAAATTTACATATGTTGATGCAGAGGAAGGATGTAAGTTTATTGGCATCCAATGCAAGCGCACTGTGGGATATGTGGCTGCCTGGGAATATGCTGCCTCAAGGCTGCCTGGGAATATGTGTTGAGTTACATTGATGGCCGGATTCAATAGGCTCGCGATCCGTCGGAGAGGTGCTCTGCACCCGTAGTGTGAAGACAACGGCAGTAACCAGGTCCTCAAGAAGCAGAACCCTGAGTGAATGAAGCGGGACAGAATCAAGGAGAAGGTTTCAGATAGCCTAGGATTCGATCTTACAAGCACTATGGGAACGACTCGGAATTCAGTTGAGTAAAAACTGGCAGAAGGAGAGTTCCGCTGAATTTCGGGGAAGTCGGGCGGCAGATGAAACAAAGATGGTCGGTGGGAGTAGATGTACGGCAAGTTAAACGTTGATGATACAGAAGTTGCAAAAGATCTCCCATTCTGCGACGCTTTGCTACCGACGGATGTTGAAATATTTTAAAGTGAACGACGAGGCAGTGGCCTCGGGGTCTAGATTGGATCTCATGCTTAAACGGATTCCCTGTCTCGAACGGGACAAGTCTCTAGTACACGGAGTCAAAGCGGCTGTGATCATGATTCCACCAGTATCTCGGCAGTGTACAATTCGCATAGAGCCAGACAGCCGACGGAGGATAGGCCAATGAATCCGACAGCTCGCCAACGATGCGTCAATCAACCAGCGCCATACTATGTACCGAACATGGCGGGCAAAAACTACCAGTGTCGTCGCGCCCACGGTGGCGTCTATCCAGGGTCTAGGGGTGATGACGTTAGTGTAGGGCCGCGGATCGCTCGAGCGCCAGCAAGGATAGTGCGATTCCGTATCAGCTTAGTTCGCACCACCAACGCTGACCCCATATGGCTCATCGCTTCCAGTCCTCAGGCAATTCATAATTCCCCAGGTGGAGGATTGACGGGTTAGGCTAATCGGACGTGGACGTATTGCCAGGCTCTATCAGGAATTTGATTTTGATGCCAGACGGGGAATTTGCTCAAAATAAGACGTTACTGTCTAGGTCAAGAGGGGTCCTCAGACTGAAATGATCATGGACATTATATTCCCCTCGTCCGGTCCGAGCATTTGCGAGGCGCCGGGCGGCCATAGTCTCTCGTAGACAGACACTACAACAGTTTTGGTGCTCGTGCCTCGCATGTTGTAGGGGTAATAGTAGTTACCGTAGGGGCAAGGTCAATCAACCTGTAAGTAACAGTTAAGTTTATAACATTATGCCGCCTCGATTCAGTGAAAATGATGCACCGAGCTCTTCGGATTCCGTTTACGCAGGTTGGTACCGACGGAATTAGTATTTTTTTCAAGAGTTCTGTAGGATTGGGGTGCCAAATTCGCGGCACAGGTCCGCGATCTTTCGTTTTCAGCATCGGGTTCATTCGCTTACCGATACAACGCTGATCCATCGGTCGCTAAGACCCTTGAATTCAATGTCTGCTGAATTTCTTGAGAGGGGCATCCGCCGACTTATCAACGACTTATTGAACGAGAAGAAAGACCGTCGATGAATGATTTACTGTGACAGCAACATGTAATGAGTCGGAGAAATCGCATGCATGGGCGAGCTCCGGTGCGGCAATAATCGAATGAGGTTAGCCCGTGACTGGGGTGGACAAGAAGTTAAATTACCTCTAGGATACGGGTAGTTCGACGCCCTCGTCGCATAAGACTACCGTGCCCGTGCTGATCCTCGGGCTAAATCCAAATCTGCACCGGTAATCAATTGGCTGACATGTAAATCGGGGATTGTCAGGGCCAGGGCGTTGAACGACTTACTGGTGCACACGCCAGAGCTAGAAGAAACGTACAGTCAGTGTCGTCTAGAAGCATACTGGCACTTGGACGGACATCTGCTGAAGCCCTCAAGATAATGACCACGCTTGTGGGAATGTCGACAGTGCTCGAGGTGAACAATCGTTGATCATTGCACCTAGCAATCTTTAAAATTAATGTTAATGTTAACTTGAAGCTCTTGCTCTGTAGCAGGATAGACAGACCTTGAGTGCAAGCATCCGGATTCTACGGAGTCCGAAATATTGGCGTGGCCGCGGACTTTTGTCGGACAAGCTGTTCAAAGATACATATCGATTTGAAGCGGTCCTACGGTATCCACTAAAGCAGACTGAAGCAAACTCGCCTTCAGAGGATGGAAGTTGTTTGGAGAAAAACGTAGAGCAAGCTTCGGAGGCCACAAAATTGCGAGTAGCCTACTAGACACAGTGAGTCAGGCAGGCTCAGGCCTAAGCTGGCTCAAGTCAGTCGGCCAGGCCGCCCACATCAGCCTTTTGACATTTCGTTTGCGGCTTGTTACGGCTTGTGGGCTTACGCTAAGCGACAAGCTGCCAAGCTCGAACAAGGTCATAACTCAGAGATTAACCCCCCTCCGAGAGGAGGGATTGACCTGAAAATAGAGAAACTAACCTCCACAAATCATAAAACATGCCCCGGCACACATAAAAGTACACAGAAGCCCTCGTAGCGCCCAAAAGACATGCCAAATTTGGACGGGATTTTCAAGCTTGTGAAATTCGGACATAGGTTTGTCGCCTTGTGAGCTTGTCCACGTTTTAGTGGGGCTTGTGACCTTGTTTGGCCTTGTACAAGCTCACAAGTCAAATGTCAAAAGTCTGATGCAAGCCTCAGTGGTCCCGAATTGGGCGTGACATGAGATTGAACTGACGGTAGGATCTGTGGGAACTGGTAATGAAAATCGGTCCATTTGAGGCATCATGCCTTCGTAACACTGACGGAAAATTCAAACGAGGAAAACAGAAGTGATCGATCTGTGCTGGACTGCATCAGCAAATCCTGATTGAACTACAGTCATTCCGCGGTCCTTGCAACAGGTTTCGGAAATCCCGCTTTTTTGGCGTAAAACTAAGGTTTAGGATCAAAACTGAATACATAGGTAGTATGTATGCACTCGTAAACATAGGCCATGCAAAAAAATCCAGGGTTTCTCATCAATTTTAAAGCATTCTTGGCCAATCGGTGGGGGCCAATCTTCGCGGTATCACTGGTCCTTGCAAATCTGCAGAAACTGGACCGGGATAGCGGTCTCAACCAAAAACTTGAGTTGCAATGTGAAAATATGGTGCTAGTAGTTCCCTATATGTCTTCACAAACTTTTCGAGTGTTTAGATACCTTGTCCTATGCTAGAACTGACCGTGCTCTAAGCCTACCATTGCATGGAAAAATAGGGGTTTTTTTTTGGCTTGCTGCATCTTTTTTTGTGCCACAATTCATCTGGACCCATGATACTGCTTGTATTCATGTTTCACTATGTTCAGCACAGTGTTTGTGCATGTTTTCACCTCACGTGAGCACAGTGTATGGATGATTGGTTCATTCCACACACCTGGGCTATCCAATGACCCCAGATTTTTGATAGCATAGGCATATGACTCAGTATACCCCTCCATTAATTTTATGTCCTGTGAAACACACATTGTAGAGGGATAGTTGGGTTTCCTGCAGATCTGCCCTATTTGGTACTGATTACATAATTATTGTACACTCTATGCGCACGAAAATAATGTGGGAGGTGCATCAGACATGAATGAAGAGATCTGGTACAAAAAATGGCAAAGAAATATATTTTTAGCACCTAGGAAAAAATATTTGCAAGGACCAATGATTTTGCAAGGACCGTGGAATGACTGTATAGAGTGCTACATAGTGCTACATAGTCTGGTGTAGTCCGGTGTAGTGAAGGTCCTTTGCCGCATAGTAATCCCTCACTATGTAGTACTATGTAGAGCTCCATAGTATGCTATAGTATGGTGTAGACCCAAAAAATCAGGTTTTGCTGATGTGTTGACGTTGATTGAGTCATGTGTCAGATCAAGGTCGATGACATACTTCCCAAGCTTTCCCTCTTGCCACCACTGCCATCCTCAACTTGAAGTTTCTATTACTACTTCTTATCGGACACTGCTCAGTAAGAAATTAACCTGCTTTCTTAGACACCCAGACTTAGAGCGAACGGTATTGCATCGCCCATTTTCGTCGCGGAAATGTTTTGCTCTGCCTCCTGGATCAAAATCTACCAAGATAGCGCGACTCGGAGTACTCCGTCGGCATGGCGCGCACCAAAATTACCCTCATTCATGGATGCCAAAACGTTATATTCGTGCCCACAGTCAAGATACTGTGCATGCCATAGCGGAGGTGGCTGGAATTCTTCGACGGTGGGCGATATTTTTGCGCATCGCCGCTCATGGTAATCATATGAAGTTTCCCAGCTAGTCCTGGTGAGCACGAGGAATTGCGCTCGTGTGTATTCCACTCCCTGAGATTTGCTGGAACGGGCGAGTACTCCGTGGTGTTGCCCTTCGGTATCTGCAGAATGCCGTATCTGGGAGTCGAGCCACATATCGAGCAATTTCGGTCTATGCGGCACGTAGACAATTTCCGTGGATAGTACGACATCCCGCCGACCGCTATCTGCTCAGTTACGCAATCCAATGCTTGCTGCTTTTGGCATCTCTGCCGATCCTCACGCTCGGTATCGCCAACCGCAATATGAATGCACTTTAGGAATGGGCCGATGGTGATCCCAAGGCTGCACGGCCGCCTTGCGATTGAAGACGCCTCGCGGCTTTCCAGCCCAGTTTCCGTGTCCAGCAGATTTCGCAAATGGAAACAATGTATGTCTGGCCTCCCATATCTTATGTACATCAGCGCGTTCCTTGCATTGCGTCCCCGATGGCGACCAGCGACCGTATGTACTCGAACCATATCTATCAATGGAAACTGCGTATTAACTGCGCCATACAGCTGCTCAATACAAGCATCAGACGACCTGCGGACAGAGCCTATTCCGGATGTATACCACTTCTCTTTTGTCGCCCAATGGAAGTGCTTCCAGCTAACTCCGCGTCTTGCAGCCACTTTCAGCCGTCTCCAATTGGACCAGCGGCCCATTGGCTGCACCGCCGTCTTTCATACTCCTGTGTATCATTATCACCAATCCCCCTTCCCATCTCGGTGACAGCAACATGCGTGCCGGAAGCCAAAACGTGAGCGGCGTACGGTTCTGTTGGAACCGGCAATCCAGTTCGGCGTGAGTTCTACGCCACCGTACTCTTATTAAATCTCACATGAACCGAGGAGATCCGAGCGTCCTGCACAATGTGCCGTGCCAGGCGTGGTAACAGTGAGATCTGATTATCCTCGAGCATTGCACTTTTTTATATTAATTGACTTTCCACGATCGCGACACTAGTGAGATGATTTGCGCTTCTTCCGCGCCGAGGGAATTTCACGAATCTTCCATTCCGATGTCACAGTTTGTTCCTGCCGGCTCCACCGCCTTCTTAACTCCCGCGAATCTTCATCGGCAACATTGTGATCACGCAAGCCTCCTGCTACATGCCTTCAGGATTGGTGGGTCAGCTTGAAATTATATTTGAACAGGCGTTTCTTTACAATGTGCTCTGCACCCAAACGCTCTCGTCGTCGGTGTCTTGACTCTCCGTCGTCTGATGGACAGGTGCATGGTCGAAGGTGCGTATGGTCGCATGATCAGACAAGCTCCGAATTGAAAAGCCTCGACCCAGTCCAATTGAACTCTAACGATGTTACAAATACCGACCTATCCTGGGTGAGTTCTCAACGTCTCATTGTACTCTAATCTCACTATTTCCGTACTCGCACCACGCACGGAAGGATATCAATTAGGGATCGAAAGACGGCTAATACCACTGGATAATCGTATTGCCTCCACTGGGGATGACATCCCGGACATATAGGAGACCGAGGGAATCCGCCTAAGTTGGGTTTAACGCCACACATATCGGACCGGCGATGCACATGGATGCAGGGCGGAAGATGTTCGCTTATGGTTGCATATTGACATATCTAAGGAACATCACAAGAGCTTGAGATCAAACTGTTTCAACTGAGATCGGAGGACTTGGATGGGTGATCGCCCGCAATCCCTCGAAGGACTTTCGAACTTCCGGTCCACTCATACAATGCCCTATCTCCTCCTGTTTAATGCGGCGGTACCCACTGAAGCAGACAGATGGATACACGAATTGGAGTGGGGAAGATATTCTGCGGATCGCTGGCATATATTTGATCCCCGGGCCGCAAGTCATCCGACTGATACCGAGTTTGACACAGTCTTTACAATTCCCAGGTTCGCACCTTATTATCTACAATCGAGATGGTACCGTGGCCGAAAGAAACCCCATGAAAATAAAGGTAGTGGTCGATCCGCTCACCATTCCCAACGTGTGTTCCGCTTAGGCATATCGGGATTTACTTTCCTGTGTCGATGACGGGTTGAGAATACAGGATCTCATTATGGATGGCTGAACTATTGGCTAATTCTAGGTCATGATTTGCGCAGTAATTGCCTATCTCAACGCCCGGATCACATTCCCAATTTCTTCGGCATTGACTTTTCCCAGCTCTCCGCACGCTGACTAGTCTCAGTGCCAGCCTGCCACGACATCCCAATTTGGGAACCCTGTCGTGACACCCCTGGCAAGCGTCAATGAATGAACCAAAAGGCCGTTTTTTTTTCTTGTCAATATTTTCGAGGGCAATCCCTGTTGGATCATCGACCTTGCACACAACTCCGTGGCGATGATCTTCAAGAAGATATCTTATCCACCGCTGCGGGATGGGCTCCGTGTGTCGGCATTTCGAGAACAAGTGCCCGCGCGGAAATCCCCGGCAAACAACGCCCACACCCCCGACACCCTGGCCATTCATACCTCGAACCCAACTGATGCATGGAGGTTTTCGGCGCATTAATATTGGTCAACATAATTCCGCTGACGTTAACAGTGCAAACAGGCGGCTAAACGCGTAGTTTCCGGTTACCTGGGAACGCCGAACATAAGGCGAGATAAGGCACATCGCATTATGATCTGCTAATTAGTTGTGCCCCACTGCCGGATGCCGGATCGAAGGTGAATGCGGGTCGGAGCTGGCACGCCGACTCGTCTATACGGTTCTATCCTTTCCATGGACCAGCAAACTGTCCTAAACTGTCTGAGTCTGGGTGCCGATAGTCTCTCGCAGACAGATGCTACAACAGTTTTGGTGCTCGTTCCTCACATGTTGTAGGGTGCTGATTCATTTCAGGTAAACAAATTCTTGCACAGTGTCGCAATCACTACATTTTGATGGCCCTCGGCCAACTTGGACCGAGGTCGGCTGAGGTCGGCTGAGGTTGGTCGCTCGGCCAACCTCGACCAACCCGGTCGAGCCCCTCGACCAACCTCAGCCGACCTCGGTCCAAGTTGGCCGAGGGGCCATCAAAATGTAGTGAATGGGGAAGCAATTCTGGCCGTCTTTGAGGGGCTTTGGAAACATGCCCAAATACAGAGCTTGTGGATCTTATTAAACCCCTTGTCGTCGGACCGATCATCTGGCTGCCCGATGTTTCCGCTCGACCTACGCTCGACCGCCAGTTGTTTTTCGACCCACGGGCCGATGCACAGACTTTGGTTGATTTTCTTCTCTTGGCCGCCTAGCTCTTCGAAACAAGGACATCTATGAGGTCGAAAGTGGTCGCAAAATCTGGGATTACAGTGCTCCGTATATAATCTCACGACCTGGTCGATCGATTTCCCTGGAGGCATTATCCTACTCGTGCTCACCATGTCTGTCAAACAGTTCGACAGTAACTCATTGAATGTAGATGTGCACCATCCACTGCGGGACTTGGCTCTAGATCTACCTTGGTCGAAAGTTCGTTCCATGTACAGGGTGCGAAAGCAAAACCAAACCCCGATTTGAATTAGGAACCCTTGCATTTGCGTTGCAGCACGGGGACGTAAATGGGATTCCCCGAGACCAGTACAAGGAAGGATGTACATGAAAACCCTGGAGCACAAAAGCACAATTTTTTTAGTGCTTCACCGCAAGGCTCTTTATTTGCCAGATGTTGCCGTCCCAATTCATAATTTTCACTTGATATTAGGCGCACTCCTTCGTGCTCATCGTCGCAGACGACGTCGAGAGTGTTTGATGGAGGTCGTCCAAAAGCGGAAATCCGAGCTCGTCACAACGCCCGAAATTGAAGGGCGGCACTCTGAAGGGAAGGCGACTCATAATATCATCCCCTATCCCAAGTTGGCCGCGGATGCAACCTCAGTTTCTGTACGCAAACCTCTACGCTTACGGTAAGGCTCCTCCGGCGTTTGAATTTCCGTACCCAACTGAACGTTTCGAATTTTCATGCGCTAAATTACCCTGGCATTCCCGTTCGTTTCTCTGGCGTACCTTTTAAGAAAATTCGACGCCGTGCCGTAATAGGGAAGCTCGGAGCCTCGGAGTCCTACTCTGGCCGACGGCCCATATCTGCGCCTCGTACGTGTTCGACATGATGCTGCTTGTCAAAACCAGTTGATTCGGTCCTGAGATGTCCGGTCAATGTCATATACGACCCTCGACTGAGTCTGGGACTCGGCACTTGAAGTTTCAAACTGCTTCCAATAATTTCCTCCCCGGAAAATAATTATAGCATTGTAGTTCCACTCAGGCCCCGTAGACTCTATCAAAAAAAAAAAATTCGCTTCGTTTTGCACATCCACTCGCACACCATGGCACCGTCAAGCTGTCGCCCAGGGTCAACAACCATTTGTAGAATCGGCAATCAGCCATACAGCGCAAGTGGCTATACTTTTCCATAACCGCCATCTGGTCCCAAGTTTCCCAGTACTTAGGTAAATGGACGGGCGCTGATCCTGGAACACATATCGGTTCCCCGATGCCAGTGACCTAGCACAACACATACGCCCACGCCCAGTCTGGTGGCACCGTGCGCGCGGGGCAAATTCGGTGTTTTCAACGGCAAGCCCAAGACGAGTCACGACCCACATATGTCTCATCAAGTACGCCACAACTCATGTTCAGGTCTCGAGAATGATGGCGTTCAACCCCATGTAAGCGACAATCCAGGCATGACTGCAGGGAACGGTATTGATCTTTCCGGCTTTAGATCATAAAATGGACGGCCAGGCACATTAGTTGATCGGCGAGCGCTCAGCGCTGTGCTCAGGCATTCGCCGGCTGAGTTTGTTCAAGTACATAAAGCCAGTAAAATCAACGAATTGAACACCACACCAAGGATGCATCCCACTGCTGCGATCCTCAAAGTTGGACTTCTGTCCCAATGTATGGGAGTGCCTTCGCCGCGTCTGGCCTTCGTCTGCTGCCTGATTACTCTGTCGTTCAACCCTTGGCTACACTGAGCGTGGTCAGATCGTCTCTTGCGGCTACTTCATCATCATCAGCGGCCAGCGCTGCTCCTCCACCTTGGCCACACTAGCTTCAGTGTCCCCCCATCTTCAAGCACTTTTTCTTCTCCATTGTCGACCTTTCCAAACTCTACGACGATTGGGCAGCCTGTCTCCAGTGCGTCCGTAGCACCGCGGAGTCCTGTCTCCCGCAAGCGGGCCGCGATTCCTTCCTGCCTCAAAACGGTGGAGCTTTCTTGCTTGAACCTTGCCGCGAATTGTATCGACAGCGTCAACTCAGGCGTACGTTGCTCATTATTTCAGCCAGCGACAACATGATTGATTTATACTCCAGAATTTCAACAACCTATGGGGTATTCGCTCATGCGTTGCCGGAGCCACCTGCTATGGTGTGAGTGCAGTCCCTCATAATCACACCTCGGCCTGATTCTGAGTGTTATTATTATTAGGTTGGAGACATGATTACCAGCGTCGAATGTACGGCTCAAACGTTTTTGCATTTGTGTGGCACTGATTTAACTCTCAGGTCAAACCGGATTCACGGTAACTAACGCCGCCCAGGCATCGTTGGATTATAACACTGTGAGCTTATCTTCGCAAATGCTTGCACCATATACGTACTGATGGCGATGCAGATCTATGCTGGGATTGTCGGAAGTTGCGCATTCGCGACTGGAGGATGGTGAGTTATCAATATCTTCCCCGGTTGCGCGGGTGTGAAACATCCGCCAGCCCCATCACGCAACAAAACTATATCGACTTTTATTATGGGACCCTCTCCGCGATCAATACTGCAAATTTCCCAACGTGAGCTGCCTACCTCCGTGTTGACTTCAGCTGAAGAAAATCTTTATTCCTTGAAGTTCCAGCGACGTAGTCATTGCGTGGTGGAATGCCATCACCGCTTGGGCGGCCACGGGAACTACTGTTCCTTATGTGAAGTATGTGTCTAATTCCTCTGCAATGTTTTTTCACTGAGATTTCTCAGTTTCAATGATTGGCTCCATTTTTCCTCCTTCCCATCGGTTACCGTACGTCAATCAGCCAGCCACTCATTTTTTTTGACTCACCCACCTTTACAGACGACCAATGCGCCTCCTATCCCGTCATACACTCAAGTCGATTGGAGTATGTGGCACGGTCCTGTATGGATGCTGTGATCCTCAATTTTCTAATCTTTTCAGACCCAAACCCGGCCCCATCCTCTGGCGCAGTCTCTGAAACTTTTGTCTCGGCCGGTAGCACTGTAATCATCGCTGTCCCGACCACCACTACTGTCATCGTCGTTGGGGTGACAATCACTCTAGCCCCGGGGGTACACCCATCAACGCTCCAGTTCCGTCCGGCGTATCTATGCCCGGCGCTGTGACGCCAACATGGAGTTTGTCAAGTATCTCAGCTTCGAAACCACACTAAAAGCCTCATTCGTAGGTGCCAATGTAATTCCACCGACTTCCGTGGCCAGCGTTACCTTCACCGCCCCTCCGTCGTTCACCACGGTAGTCCCAGTTCCGACGGCGTCCAATTCTCCACCGCAGAATGTGACCGGTCCTCCTGGCGCTACAAACAGCAATGGCGACGACTGGTGGCTCCTCCTCTTTGGCGGGATTATCGGCGGATTCCTTCCTCCCGTTGTTGGCATCCCAGGGGGAACGACACCGACTGCAGCGCCGCCTATCGGCTGGACGGGCTCATGGACAGATCCGGATCCTACGTCGACCTCAACTTCACAGTCAAACTCTGCTAGCAGCTCGTCTTCCTCTTCCTCGTCTTGCCCTCGGCCCACTTCAGTATATGCCTTGTCTGATGATTCCGAAAACGCAGATTGGGAGGACGACGGGACGGATCCCGACCGGAAGCGCGAGATGCTTTCCAGCCCTACGCCGCGGAGTGACGGTCGCTGTAAGCCTTCTGCCGTCCTCTAATCTTCAACAGCTGACGATCTTGAATAGCTATCGCGGTTAATACGTGTACCTTGACCGTCATCAACCCCACATTCGTCGGCCTGGGTGCAGGTCAGTACTATAGCATTGGCACCAAAGCTGCAGGCGGGGTGAACACCGTCCTTTCTGTGACGCAAGTCGGAGGGCGACCGGTTGGGAACGGTCCGAATACAGTTGCACGTATGTCTCGCCCGGCTGTTTCGCAATGGTTTTCTCTAAACACGTAGTTCCAGAGGAACATGTTTTCGAGTGAGTACTCTGACCAACTGGATCGAAACACTACAACTCTCACAGGTTGGGATATATCGATCAATTTTTTGAGCTGGCCCTGAACGCTGGCGTTTCCTGCGATTGGTACAATCAATATCTCTTCGGGTGCCGCTGAAATCTCACTGACTACGACCCCTAGGATCGAGAAAAATGTGTTTAAATACGTTCGCGAAGATGGTAGCAACATGGGGATGTCTCTACTCACCGCCATAGATCAGGTTGCGAACATTGTGTAGGCCTTCCCCCATTTTCCTTGTGTATCGTCCCAGATTTGATATCTGTGCAGTTGGGTAGACAAGCCGCTGAATCAAGGTAAGGTCCCTTCCTTTTCCTCCTCAGTCCCACAATATTTGACCCATGCGTATTGCAGCGAAATCCAATGTTGTAAACGGGAACAGAGAAACCGCGGCTAGGCCACCTCAGAAAGCAAATATCGACGGGATCACAAATTTCGGAACTTCTGCGAACACCATCCAGGATGTGGAATATTTTGCCCGTAACTTCGCGGCCCTAGGAGGATGTACGTTGTTTTTCCGCGGTGCCACATTGTCCACCGTTTTTATGGAAATATTCTTAGATTTCGGGGGTACAGCCGCAAACTTCCGAGCTACGGCCTTGCGTGTTCAAAATCTGTTGTCCGAAATTACCCCCGACACACCAGAGGCGAATCTTCCGGTGGAATTCAATATCTGGTTGCGTAACCTGATATCGACGTATCCCAATGGATGCACGTACGTCTTTTCTTTATTTCTTCCTTTTTGTTGTGGACGAACGCGAATGTGGCACTGATTACTGCAGAACCCGAGCCAACAATGTCTTCAATTATTACGTAGCCAGAATGGACGCTGTTAGCACTGCAACCGGAATAAGCCCGGTGCCCGCCTGTTTTCCACTTTACCATTCAGTGGTACGAGTTGCCGTTTTTTCTTCAGAAATTGCGTGGTGACAAGCGCACATAGTTCAACGCTCAAACTTTCAACTTCGCGGTAACTAACTATCTATGTTGCCGTGTCACTGCTAACAACCTCGAAGAACCTCATGCCACCTACCCCGAGCTTGCCCAACTGTGTTATGCCGGGGACCACAGGCCACATAAGCCTTGGTACGGACGCGCAGGGCAACTTCATTATTGAAAATCCGACCTTCAATTTGAGAATTATGGGATCAGGCAACACGGTACCTTCGATGGCCACTTTGTCGCTGTATGTTCCCTAAATTGATGGTCATGCAGGATTTCTACGCGCTAGGCGATGGGGCATCCCTCTCCGGATCGCATTACATTGGCAATGATCTCTCGGCCTCCTACACCGGATGTCAGGGCGTTTACCAGCTTGCTCGGGAACCCCCTGGAGCTGGACTCATCGACGCGAATATCGCGCTCACCTGCACCGGCCAACCTGGCAACATCGTCGCCCCCTTCAACTTCATGATCAACAACCAACACCTCGCCTGCGTGCTATTGAACAGAAATGATGGAACGAATGCGTTCTACCACATATGCGGACCTTCGCTTCCCGCTGCAGGGGCATGTGCAAACTCGGTGATTCAGAAGGAAAACATCGCGCAAGGGTCTGTCACAACACCTACGTATGCCTTCCTTCCTAATTAGTGTATCCGCCTCTGCATATGGCCAAAACTCCCCTGCTACGTTCCATTTCATTCTTGTCAAATATAATTGGTTTAATGCTGAACGAGACAACGGCAATACAGTGAGCTTCGTGATATAAACCCCCGCGGCTCTCGTCGAGCGCTACATCGCGATCGGCAGGGCTGTCGAGTGATTAATATAACATGCTATGTAGTTCAGTGAACCCGTATGACGCATACCTCAAGTAAACCACTGGCACACGCACACGAACAAACTATTTCTCCATGCCCTTGATCATGGCCTTGGTGAGCATGGTGCGCGCGATAGTGATGCACTCCTCGTCGTAACAACACGGCGCCTAGATATCCTCCAGCGCCGGTTTGTCCGTGCGGAAGACGAGTTTCCTGTTCGACGAGCACACGTCAGTATTCATTCAGCGCCTGCAATAACAACAAGAAGAAAAACGTACGACCCAACTACCGCCGCGCGCGACGCTGAATAACTCCGGATCCAACCTCTTGAAGTACTTATGATTATAGCTAACGATACAAACGCTCCTTCAAAAAGAAAAAAATGATGGAGAGAAAGTAATTCGAATGCCTCGGCCCCGAATTGAACAAGGTGTTTCCGCATATACCCCATAGTGGTGATTGGAATGACAGCCGACGTGCGCCATGCACCACCGGGGCTTCTACCTCCTTGCAAGCCAAGGTCAGTTTATTCCCGATATGAAACAACAAATACATGACATGCACACTAAAGAGAGTTCCCAATATTGGTACCGTTCAAAGTTGGCCCTACTCGCGCTCCTACTCATCTTCCTACTTCAGCTCCTACTTGTTATTTCTCGGTCAAAAATGTAACTTTTTCTTTCGGGTAAAATCTAGCCCATCTGAAATGTTATTCTGCACCCCTCAGTTAATTTTGAGCCATATATTTCAAGCCATTATTGCATGGCCAGGAGTAGGGGGTTTAAATGTGATGATTAGTAGGAGCTCAAAATGGTCAACATTGAAACCATTGCCTGGCCAATTTACGAGTAGGAGATTAGTAGGAGAACAAAAATATTGCAAATTTTTACTAAGGTTTAAAAGGCCAAGGAGGTGGTTCTATAAGTCGGTGTATGTAGAGAAATGCTACAACTCTGTGAAAAAATATCGGGGTAAAGAGCAATAGTCATTGAGAAGGAAATTCAAGTAGGAGAAATTTTGCAAAAAGGTGCTCTGACGCTCCTACTGACAAAAAGGATCCTACTCTCATCTCCTGCTCATCCTCCTTCTGAGTTCAGGAAGACGAGTAGGAAGCGAGTAGGAGCGTGAGTAGGAGAGGAGTAGGAGCAACTTTGAACACCACTAATGTAACTTACATACAGCCAACGCGCCGCGACTCCCATGCATCACCAGCACTCCGAGTCTTTTCCCACTGAAAATATTCCGAGTCACTCGCCAATATCGGAGAGGCCAGCCAAGCGGTGTTCCAGAGAAGTAACCTCCTTCCCTTGAAATGTGGCGGCAAACAACGAACGCGCATTGTTCCACAAAAACCGCGCTTGCGCGAAGTTCCCGGATCGAAATGAAATGTCTCCCATGCGAGACATACAGTCTGCTCTACCCTGATCGATCTCCATCCCAGTGAAGGCGTCGAGTACAGTATCGAGTATGGCCTGTGCGGTGGTGTCGTCGCCACAATGAATGAATATGCCGCCGATGAAACGGAGCGCCTGGTATATGGCCGGAAGATCCTGAATTTTCATCGCATACGCAAAGCATAGAGTGACCCAGCTGGATGCTTCATCGGCATCGTGCATCCCGTGCCTGTGTCGGATAATCGTTGCAGAGACATGAGGAAGAGCTCTGAGTCGGCGCCACGGGACTGAGCAAGGCATCTGTCATAAAACCATCTTGCCTCTGTATTTTCCCCACGCCGCAAATGAAGGTCACCCAAGACATGGTCGCACAAACGGAGCCCACGCGGCCAGGAGAGGCCGACCGAGATTGTGCGGGCGTCATCTATCTTTTGTGCTATGAGCTGCTCCTCGTTTCCTAGAATCACGTCGATAGCCGCGGTGTTTACCAGAGCCCCCACATAATAATTCGGAGCCTTGGTATTTGAGCTCGAGCTCGTGACCAGCCTATAGAGTTTCTGTGCTTCCACGTATTGAGTCTTCTGGAAGTAAACACTGGCTTGAAGACTTATCAGCAATAAACCTCTGCTGAGCGTCTTCAAGGCCGCACGTTCGAATAAGCTCCCGCGCCTGTACGCAAATTGCAAGCGCTCTTGGAAATTGCCCGCGGCGAAGGTGAAATATGGCTTGGTGTCCCATGCACTCGGCGTCGGCGGAAAAATCTCCGTTGAGACAGCCGATCCGTTGTCCTTGCAAAGAGTAGGCAAGACTCTCGTAGGGATGTCCTGATACGGTATGAAGAAAGCAGAGGCCAAAGACAGCGGAATATTGTTCAGAGATATCATTGATTTTGCGGGCCAATTCGAGCCCACGTTCGGTGAACTCTAGTGCTAACCGCAGATTTCCGACTTGGTAATGATACCGGCTGTAAAATGCGGCTAAAGTGTTTCAATATCCTACAAACGGTGTATCAAAGTATGGTGTGCGACTAACCTTCGCCGGACTGGTCTTGGGCATTCTTGAAATGTTGGATACCTTTCTTTGCCAGTCGATCGATTTGACCGGGTGGAATTCTACTGGGGTAGGAGGAAAACAGACTCCGCAAATATTTGCCATGAAGGAAATCACACAGGGGGCATGCCCCACCGCTTAAAATCTATAAGCCGCAGGCGCTCATGAACGGCGGTTTGCTGCTTATTGATGGCCGGAGAAATTGCCTCTGTGTGCCTCGTGTGTATGTGTGTAATGTATATTGATGTGTATTGGGTTCAAACCTGGGTAGTAGCATTCCTTTTAAAAACATCACATTTCATTTAGTGCAGGCTCAAAATATCAGAGGAATGTAATCTGTACCTCCAAAATTACCGGACTCTATAGACATATTTCAGTCTGTATTGTTGAGGTTCTTTCGGGTGTGTTGTTAGGTGCATGGCAAGTATTCACTCAGTCAATGCAATCTATAGCCTAGAATCTTCTGTGGATCCTCAAAACTTGTCCTGAAAGTTATGATATTTCCAAGGGATACCATTTTTTAAGCAGAAAAATTCATCACCAACTGTTCGCAGTGTTTGAGGAGGAACCAATGGTCTGACTGAATATCAAAGGTGCAACTTGCCACTGCTGCCAGGCACCCAGATGAAACATAGATAACCCATCTATTGGCTGCGTTTGGGTGCCTGAGATCTACAGCCTCAAAATGGGTGAGTTGTTGAGAATGCTGGGACAGTGGTGTAGCACAGTATAGTTCAAACGGCATGGTCCAGAAGTGGGACCAGGTATATTTATTCTGGATTTTGTACAAAACAACATTCATCGAATAGCACAAGTGAACCTACACTAATGGCATATCTGGTCCACAGGAAGTGGGTGCTTGCCTAACAGCACTACAACAATGTCTACAGAGAGGCCGAGAGAGTTCAGTAATCGGTTACATGTATAGCCAACATTCATTATGTATTTCTGAGTCTGCACTAAATAAAATCTGATGTTTCAAAAAGGAATGCACTACCCAGGTTTGAACCCAATCCACATCAATATGCATTACACATACACACGAGGGAAACACGAGGCAATTTCTCCGAGCCATCAATAAGCGAGCTACCCGCCGCTCATAAGCGTCTGCGGCTTATGAGCTGATAAGCGGTGGGGCATGCCCCTGTGTCATCGGCAACTTGGTCGAGAAGTGGTGGAAAAAGTTGGAGCAGACCAGTCTCACCACGGGCAGTCACCATTGTGAATCGATCCAGGCTCAAAATCATGAGAATGATTTGTTTAAGCTCGTCTCCCTCGGTCTTTAACCCATCCTTGACGAGGGACTGGATATTGCCAAGATTTGCCATTAGAAGAGGAATAAAAGTCTTTGAAGGAAGCTGTTTGCGTCGGTCCCAAGTGCGCAAAAGATCGTAGAAGTGGTCCCTCATCGCCACAACTATTGTCTTGGGTGGGGGAAAGGCCATGAGCATGTATTCCCTGATGGGTGCGAGGACTTTAAGCTGTCTGTCCTGATCAACATAAGCGAGTGAGGTGCGCAGGAGAAGTGATTTCGTGAAGAGAATGTCTGGGATGGGAACACCGGCTTGCATGAGGTCGACATCGGAAGTTCCATCCGGTAACAGTGAGAGTAGGCAGAGCAGGTGCCGGGCATGTGGAGTGACGGACAGACGCGGGCTGTTTAGCGACACCAGAATGGATTTTTCGAGCTTGGATCGTTTGTCGAATCCCTCTGACATGAGTACCGTACGTTCGGCTTCCCAACGTGACAATGCTGCCGTATACCCTTTCGCAGAGGCCACACTTGCCATTAGACTTATTGCAAGGGGCACACTGGCAGTGACCTCCAGCAATCCCTGAAGTGCAGTTTCCTCTTGTGGGGTTGATGGGCCATCCGTGATGTCCACGAACATGTCGCGTGCTGCAACGGTGGGAGGGGGTTTCAGCTGTGGTAGGAACGGGCGGCTCCACTTGATATTAGCAGGCCTTTCCGCTCCTCGCATCGTGATCATTACATTGGCTTTAATATTACGTTTGGTAGAATAGACTGAAACTTACCAACAGGCCAACGTGGGGGACATCTACCAAGGCGGAAACGAATCCTTCGACCTCGGCTCGTGAATCAGTCGGTTCCCAAAGTGTCTCGAAGTTGTCGAACACGATTAGCGTATGCCCATGAGAGACGAGGCGATTACATATGTTTTTTTCGCAGTGTTTTAGATGCCTCGAGGCCAAGGTGACTGCCGACGATATAAACCAAGTCCTCCGCAGACCTTTTAAAATTACGGTCCAATCAGCGAAGTACGATGTCAGTGTGTCAGTGACGAAACAGTGGCTTGGGGAAAAGCAGTCTGCTTGAAAATTAACAGGGGCTCGACACAGGGGAGCGAGACAGATACGAATATTTAATGCCCACTATCTTTAGTAGTGGGTCCTAAAGCGCCCTATGTTGGGCAATGCGCCAAATTTCGAATGCTTTGGATGCTAACAGTACCAAACTTTGAATCTGGAGGTTGTGAGTTCGAGTCTCGCATGATGCACCTTTTTCTTTTCCGCCCCCAATATTTTCAACAACTTTTGTGTTCTCTCCTATCATCGGTCAAGAGATGGTAGGGTGGAATATCACTTGGAAATGAATTCTTGTGCTTTTATTAATATTTATTCGCTGTTCAAGGTCAACAGTTAACACTTTTCAAGCCCTGTGATTGCAAATTTGCATATTAGCCCAAGCTTAGTACCAGGTCCGCTTCCAACTAGTTCCACTTCCAGCCAATCCCGAATCTTACTCTGTTGAAAATTGGGATTACCGGTGATGAGTACAGGAGGTTTAATTACTGTACTATTAAAATCAATTCGTCGGTCACGTGTCACGGGGGTGCTTGACGTGACGAATTTTGGAACCTTGTCACGCATCACGGGGGCTCTTGACGAATATACTTTTCATCACGGTCGGTTCAAAATTTCGGTTCAGGGCTGCTCTGAGCAAGTTTCCTTAGCTGCAGACACTCTCCCTAGCCATTTTCAAGGCTTCTTGTTTCAAACCTCACAAATATCGTGCTTCAGACCAAATTCAACCGAAGTTCAACGGTGAAAAATGGATTTTTTCCTGTTCAACAACAGATTGGCTCAAACAAATTTTCAAGATGATTCCTAAGTCATCCTAATGGTTATTCTACATGCCTTGCAACCCCTGGAATATTTCCAGGGGTTGACGAAATTTTGGGGGTTGTCACGCAGCTGGGGACCCTTTGACGAATTGACGAAATGATATTTCGGGTCACGCGTCACACCCCTTGACGAACTGAATTTAATAGTACAGTATGCAGTCTTCGATAGTTAAAGGTAAATGTTCATCTCCATTTGAAATGTAAATGCAATCATCAGCCCAATTAAATGGTACACCCTCTGTGGACCACTGGCGACACTTTTTCAGTGAATATATGACAGAGAAGCATAATGAACTGTCCCAAAAGCCCTGCTCACATAACCTCCAATGGACCGTGAGCACTTGATTTAGATTGTGCAGTGATTCTCGTCCTGACTCCTCTTCAATAGAGCATAATATTTTTAACCACCACATTTGTTGAAACCGAAATTGATCGTGACAATTGTTCCCCGAGAAGCAGACCCGAAGCACACAGCCAATGTCTTGGTCATTGGGTCTGGTGGCTATCTTGCAACGCATGTTAATGAGTATATAATACTCAAACAGGCACTTGAACCCGATTTCTCATGTCAAAGTTGAACCTGCATGTGCATGGGGAAGGACCCCCACTGGCACACTCATCAATTATCCCACAACTGTGTTTCAATCTACTAGGCACACCTATGAGTGACAACATTCCAATGGCTCCCTTCAAGCGAAACCCGATTCAGAGATCACAGGAGAAAACAGGTCCTGTCCAGCTGTCCAGTGTCCACAAGGAAAAAGCCCTGCGCTGGCTTACGGCTTAAGGCAGCCAAGGCTCTATTGATTCAGGGAACCTTCATTTCTCTCTCATTCTCAAATCCTCCAAATTATACGGATTCCTGAAACCGTTAGCTCATCCACCACCTAGTTTCAACCTGACTGCGACAGCATTTTCCGGAGAATTCAGTCTCCGATTTGGCAGTGTCGGCCCAGTATATATTTTACATTTCATTAATTGTGGAACTGCCATAAGTACTTCCCCAGCCTGAGCGCTCTCGTGAAGATGCATGATGATGCTACATTGGATAAAATATTGTCCACTAGCAGCGACAATACTGCACACAAGAGGAGCAGAGATGCCACACCACAGGATAGGTGAGTGGGAGATAGTGGGCTTTGCCGCGAAGCGCGCTACCCCGAGTTATAGGTACACTGGACCCAGCAATCTTGAGTCCGATTCTTGGTGTCCACGTCGTGGTGTCGTGGCAAGATTGGCAGTGTCCGTGCCGACTGATCCCGCTAACGGCCTCGCCAAACAATGTGGCGCGTCGACGGGTTTGTGTTCCATTACGCCGTACGAGCTCCCGCACCTCCGATATTTACGTCTAGGGGGGTACCGAGAAAAAAAATGGCCAGGGGCTATAAGTATTTTTTCGAAGTCAAACCGCAAGTCAACTTACCGATCTATCTGTCCAAAGATATAACCACATGGATTTTCTGCATTTTGTAGATCTCGTTCCTATTATATGGCAAATTTTTTTTGTCTCATCGACGCTATTCTCGAAGGCCATGTGAGGCCCTGTAAATCCAGTTCGATTTGTCACCCGAGTCTGTCTGGGAGAGATCGTCGATTTGACACAGGCAAACTGGAGTTGAGCACATGCCAACTTACCTGCCCTTTCAAGGTAGTATTTCCTAGATAGATGCTTCAAAATCTGACCTTGTACCTCGGTTTGTTGAGATGGAATTTGGTAGATCGGCCCACAGCTTGGGCGACAGGAATTATGTCTGATCAAGGGGGAACTGACAAGACTATGGGATCTCGGCCGCAGATAACAAAGGCTCAAGCGAATCGCCACTGGTAGGAGGCCAAGCTCGAGCAAAAATTTATAACGTTTTCTTGCTCAGCTTTCAACATTCAAAATCAGAGCGGCATCGAAGAAGGATGGATAGTTTCCAGGTTTCAGAATTGTCGCTGCAGGTTACGGGAAATATATATGTCACCAGCACTAGAAAATGGGACTTCTGAGTGTCTCAGTTCCTGAGCGAGAATTGAACGAAGACAGGAACTTCCGCTTTGAAGGGCAGCCGGAGAAACGGCCGAGGAGCCCGCTGCGTAGATTTCCAGTTAACGCATCAGGGTGAGCCAGCCAACTCTAAGCGAGGTTTGAAAATCGATTCTTCCTCAACTTCGTCACATATAAGAATACGAGAACTACCATGAAAGTAATTGCGAGTTATTTTGCCTTACGACACTTATGTGTCTCCTTGTGTCGTTCCATCCCTCGCGGAAACAGGCTACACCACAGAAGAACACACGCCCATTGCATGTCCCTGGGGCATCAAATCCAGTATTAGAGTCCGTTGATTGAAGGAAACGAAAACGCACCCCCGCACTCTTCCACGGCCCCACCGCCGCGCAGGCAAAGCAGCGCTGCCACGGCCCCGCGCGCGCGACACGCGCCTCTTCCTCTACATCGACGTCGTCAAAGTGTCCGCGGGTAGATCAACACGTAGCTCCCAGACGTCGCCGAAGGAACGCGAGAAGACCTTAGTGTGGGTGGGGATGTACTGGTTGTTTGTCCAGCCGCCGAACATATACGTTCTGCCCGTTGCGCTGTCGACCGCGAGCTGTGCCTGGCAGCGGTACGTTGGGAAGCCCGCTGTGAGGACCTCCTGCCACTTCGACGACGCAGGCGCCGGCTCAGTGGAGTCGATGGGCCGCGCCATGTCGTAGATTAACGTGTCGGCGAAGTATGAGTATTCGAATTTGATCTTCCCGCCTGAAGTGACGACGTGCGTAGGGAGCGTCGGGTGGTACCCCCGAACACGATCACCTTTTTCAGATGTTCGTTCTGGGGATATTCGCCAAAGTCAGCAGGGTATCCGATTCGACAACTCTCCACATACATATGCATACGCGAGCTCCGTGCGCGCACACGGAGGATTCCCGCTCATGCGCTCGCGGCGCCAGCGCTGTTCCCGCACGCCCCCAACTCCAAAGTCCTCGTGCCCAAATGTCTCGTTCGCCGCGGTGCAGCTCGCCCATCCTGCGCGCGTCGCGATCGAAGTGCCCAAACAGCAGGTAGATACGCGTCCGTCCGCGCTCGCCCACCCCGCAGCATTCTTGCGCGGGCTCGGGCATGAGTTGTCCGCCGCCTGCGGCGCGCGCACGTACCCACTCAGTCGGCGCCACACACGCGTAGTCAGATCGAGCTCCATGAACAGGTTACAGCCCATGATGCTCCGCCCGTGCTCGCCGCCGAAGACGTACAACTTGCTGCTCGAGATGACCATGGTCGCGTCGCAGCACTCCCTGCCGGGGTACGGCCAGCCGTCGACGATACCAGCCTCGATGTCTGCGGATGTCGGAGTGTACATTGTCTGGAAAGAGGACCATGTTTCAGAGGCGAGGTTGAAGAGGTCGACGGTGCGGCGTCCCGTGAAGAGGAGCGCGCTGTCATTGTGCACGAGCATCGTCCAACCGATGAAGGCCCCTGTGGCTCTAGACGAGACAGGAATAATCTGGCAGCCGCCGCCACGCATCGAGTGTATTGAGATCCAGTGCCCACATATCGCGATGGAAGGGGCCTTCCGAGGTAGTTCTGCCGCCGGCGACGTAAAGGTGGCCTGGACATTCAGTCATTCATTCGAAGTCAAGGCGGGAGTTCTTACTGTTCCAAATGAAGCTCGCGAAATCCTCGCGTCCTTCAGTCACACCGCCCGATTTGCCGATATTAAGGCGCCCAAGAGCCCCGGACCTGCAGCCCTGACACGCATGAGCCTGTTCTCAAGGGTGCTGGGGATCGGGATGGCGCGACTCAAGCATTTTGTTGCGGAGTGTACTATCGAGCACAGCATGCAACGCAGCCGTCTGGTGATGCATGGGGAGGTTTTTTGTGGTTTTATGCGCATTCCACCGGCGCGTCGTGGCCGTACCCGAATTGCCCAGACTTGCAAATATCTCTGAAGCAAGACAGAGGGCCGTCGATTCAGTAGGATCAGCTCAGGGAGATCTGGCATCCAGTCATCCAGTCTGGGAGGATTTTAATGGGAAGTAGCAATGGATGACGTATGAAGTCACTCGCCGTAGACTGGTTGCGGCAGCTGATAGAAACCACAACGATACAGAGCGTTGACTTCTTCGCACCACGCGAGGGCCTGGGACGTGATGAGATTATGCAGAAAACAAACATATCGGCACCTTTTCGAATTCATTTTCACGACGCAGGCATTTTGCAATCCCACGCAGCAGCCCATCAGATTTGTGCGTTCCCATAGATTCAAAGCCACATATGCGTCGCATACCAGCCCACCGGAGGTGTCTGAAGGAGCCGTAGGCAAGATAAAGCCAGGACGACAATCTCGATGGCGAGCTCCCGATATTTGGCTTTTGCGTCGGCAAATTGCCCCGCATCGAAAAGTGTGTCCCCCTCACGGCTGATGAAGGATTAGAGCCGAATGGAAAAAAAGATAAATAGAGAGACCAGGTGAGAGAAACTTGGGTCATGAGTCGGACGAGCGCTGCTTCAGTTAGGTTCAAGGTCATGATGGTGGTGGTTAAGAGGAGTAGTATGTAAGCGAGTGTTGGGATCAACTGTTAGATGATGGCCGACGGCTTCCATTTCTTACATTCGACCTTAGGCTTCTTTTCCTTGTACTGGACCTTGCAAGAACATTTTATTCCCAGACTCGTCAGGACCCTGATCAGACATCAGATTCACGAGAATTTCCGCTCTTAACACCTGCCTCAGCGCGTTCTACCTGCCTCATCGCCCAGCCTGTATTTCTTAGCACTGCCATCGACCGATTCTCTGTGTTGTTGAGAACTGGACTTTCTGGTATCCCTGGTGCCATTCTTCCTGAGCAAAAACTGCTTCGACCAACTCCAAGTGCGAGAACCCACTCAACGGCGCTCGAGACTTGACGGTGGAATTCTGGCTGAAGAGAAAGTCAGAGATCTCGCGTTTGCCGACGGACTGCATACTTTGTGGAGATTCGAGAAAACACCCTTTTCAGGGTATGTTGGTACTACTGCGCCAATGTTACGTGTGGACCAGGAGTACGCAAATTGCTTTATCGCGCAGCACGACCCATATGTCTCGTGCTTCCCCCGCGCTAAAACTCGCGCAAATATGTATGACCGAGTCGATGCGAAATTTGAAATTTGCATTGCTGGTTCAGCCGGAGCACACGTCGAAGGACCTCGGGTCCATATAATATATATTCATGATCAGTCCGGGGAATAATGCGGGGGCAGCTCCTCCACCTCTCTTGCAGGTGTTAAACGCAGGCCACTGTCCGTATGGACCAACAGCGCAGGCGCAGAAGGCGTGTGGTGCACGGTGGGCATCAACATAGTCATGGCAGGTCTTGCCGACATCTCCTCCTGCAGCGCGTGCACCTGCTCGTGCTTGCCGTTCGACTTCGTACCGGAGCTACTAATAGTAGCGCTAATAGTCGGCTGTGTCCGAAGTGCACCTGACGCTCCTGCAGACGATTGATTTGCTGTGTAAGAGCAGTATACTCTGCCTGCGGGCTCCTTGCAATGTCGACCTCAGACGGTGGATAAGGGTCCACCATCGATATCCGTCCGGGCGTCTGTTTCTTCGTCTTGAGCGTCGTTTCAAAAATACAACTAGCGCCACCACGACGGCCATGAGTACCATCCCACCAAGTACGCCGCCGACGATCAGCCCTATAGAGGTTTGCTCTTCTCATGTATGACAACAGGAGGAGATGAAGTCGAGGTAGTTGGTATTTGGGCGGATTCGGTTTGTGCGGATTCGGTTTGTGCGGATTCGGTTTGTGTGGACACTGGTACGGATTGTGTGGGCTCATCATCGAACCTATATCATATCGGCTTACAAACATTACAGCCAGCGGGAGGGACAGACAACGTACGTGTGTGTAACAGAGTCGAACGCGACGAAGCCATTCGACGAAGTCATGACCAGCGTATGCAGCCCGTTGGGCAGGGAGTCGTTGAAGTATGACAACCCAGTTATCGGGACTTGCGCGGCAGGTCGAATATTGGGATGTTTTCCCGTATTGTCGATCTCGAACTCACAATTCGAAGTCGATTTGCATCCGAGAAAGGTATAGACGGCGGTCCCTTGAAGCAAATCAGGTCCCAGAATTGTCGCAAAATTCACAAGAATCCTACCGGTGAAAGAAAACGTGACCTGGCATGGGGTAAAAAAGGCCGTGAAAGTGCGAAACTCGGCCCCGTCGATACTGCACGGGTTCGAGTGGCTCGCGTCTGCGTCACATCGCTCGATGGTGCAGTTGTATTGCACGAGAGGATCCGAGTCCTCGATCGTGCGGTTTACGAGTGCCGCGCGACCACAAGCACAAAAGGCCAAGAGAGTGAAGAGAGTGGACAGCATATCACACTGAGCGAAGTTTAAGGAAGAGGGAAGCCACGCAGACAGGCGCCTGTGCGTACCAACACTGTTGATCAACTATTTGGACATTTACATCTCACCAGCGCTTATGTTAAAAGATGGCGCTTCTGGATCCCGATCTTCCAGGCACAGTTCAATCACACCATATCCGCCGCCCTCAAAAGGGAATGACAGCCACCGAACCACTGGATTCGTCGAATGGTAGAGGTTCAGAAGTTGGCGTGTAGTAGTACTACTAGAGAGAATGTGTTGGCGCTGGATGGCGTTTAACTGTACTTGGGATCTGTCAAAAAATCTGTTTTACTTGATTGTCATGCCGAGGTGGTATATAATCAAGGGTATAATCCCTTTGGTCGCCGCTGGAAGTGTGTGTGATCAGATGCGGATTAGAATCAGACGACACAAATCAACATCAACGAGACATAGCTGAGGCCGAGGCTGAGGCTGCCAAGCAGATATTATCCCGAGTCTGCAGACATACGCTGGCATGTACCAGACACACCACGGGAGAGCAACCCGGCTGGAACCATGTCCCTTTTGAATCTTCAAGTACTCGCGGAACCTGGGACCGTCCAGGGTGTCGATGTGCATCCAAGGTCCATACGAAATGCGGCGCGGCGTCTTACCTGCAGTGGTTCCTCCTGGCCTTATTCCTCGCTGATCGCTTCAAGATGTATTCCATTGGCGGGTACGCGTACGATGCGAGGGCCTGGGCGGCATTGGCGACAGGAACAGCATTTCGATGCGCTGGCGTTTTGGTGCGCACGGACCATCGGGCTCACCTCCGTGATTTCCGGTTATCTCCGGCTTGGACTGTTCTGTCTCGGTGTCTGGGATTTTCGTTACATGATGTCGTAGCGTGGGTTTTTTGCTCGAGCTTTCACTGGAATCTGGATTGGCTGCACTCAAAACTACTGGAACGACGCTAAGCCGTCTCAGCGTGTGCTTTATTGGATTTGGGTATCCGCTTTTCTGGATTTTTCCGATTCGTTGCTTTAACTTTTTTTGTCTTCTGGGTATCGCTAAGCTCCGGAAGACTGCTATCTAACCGAACTCATAGAATCCAAACTGCCAAGTCCCGCGGTGCAGGGTGCACATCCACTCTCACCAGAAGATTTCCTGTGAACCACAATGCGGAATAACCCCGTTCGACTCGGGGGCGGGACATACGAGGGTAGGCGGCAGTTTTTTTTCTCTTTTCCTTTTCGTGTTCCATTGAATGGTCTGCGGTTTCGTATACTCCTGACGATCCCCATATGACCACCACCTTTCCGGAAACCAAAATACGAAGTCCCGCAGTACATGGTGAACCTCCGTTTTCCTTAAATCACGAACTCTGTAATCATGCTGATTACGACACATCCCGAAGTCCTTATATAGCCGCGCGATTGATTAGTACTATCTAATCAATTATCTACCTTTTGGTGTAGCGGTCTAGACGCGGCTCGGACCTGCTTACAAACTCGTTGTAATGCGGAAGAACCTCGTTCAATTCGGGGGTGGGACGTAGTATTTCCTTGAGTGCTTTTTTTGGGTTCTGCCGAGTTCTTAACGGACCCAGAAGGCAGAAGAAATACAAGACTGGCCTGGGTAGAAACCTGAGCATGCGGATGTGGGGAGTGAAGAGGGTGGCCGAAGCTGGATCCGTGACGCAAATAATTTTGGCCAGTGCAGATAAACTCTGGCCTATTTAAGGAGCCTGTAAGGAACGGCGACTCGAATCAGTGGGTGGACCGTTTGGCTTTTCATGGGCGAACTCCAAGAGATAAGGGCCTTTCGGCATAGGACGTCGAAGATCCGATGCGTGCTAATAACCGAGTATTGCGACCTTCATGAGAGGGTAGGAATAATCCCAACAAACTCCCGAGGAAGGTTCAACCACAAATCACGGGCATCAGAGGCCTCTATAAGCTGATGCCGTCATTTCCATCAATATTGAAAATTTGAAATTGACGCGAGTCACTCTGAGTCACAGCGATCTTCGTCTCCACTATTTGTCTACCATGGATATCGTCAGATCGCGCTCCTCGAGATTCCTCTCAACCCTGCCAATCCGGCTGTATCGGGCCCTCCCCGCCGTCATACTTGCGACGCTCATTAACGTTCTCGATGGTATGCCCAGCCCTTTCTCCTGCCGTGTAAATCTAATGCTAATGTTAAATTGATCGACTGACTAGCGGTTTCCACCGCAATTCTTGTATTCCCCCTAGAATATGGCGCTTTTCGTTCCTTGCAACTGCCGGGGCTATCTATGTTCATCATGAGGTGCCCAATTTCACTCCGAGTTGGGATTTCTTTTGTGGAACGTGCTCATATTTGAGCTTGTAGCACCCTTACATCACAAGTTGCGATGACACTCGGCGGCTCCCGTTTCTCTGGCGCCTTGGGCGGCATGTTGATCGAAATTCTGCCATTTCTCAGAGGAATGGCCTCGGACATTCGCGGTGTTCTCGGAGACGATCATCCGGGCCTAATTCCGACAGTTATGGCAGCATACGCCTTAACCTCCTTTCTAACCGGAGCAGCATTTCTCATTCTCGGACTACTCAAAATTGGGAACCTGGTATGTTTTTACCTCCTTTTTCTGCCACAAACCTCGCCCACCGCCGCTATAGGTAGCATACTTCCCTCAAACAGTTCTTACCGGTGCAATCGGCGCGATTGGGGTCTCCCTCTTTGTGCTTGGCTTAGGGCTACCTTTCCCTCCCTCGGCGACACCCCTCTCGCTTTCAAATGTCGCATCAACTCTCTTTGACAGGCACCATCAAGGTTTACTGGCCGCGTCGTTCTTCCCCGCGTTTATGCTTTCTGTTACTTTGCGCTCGCGGCACATGGAGCTCTGGACCCGCGGGCTCACTCGCTCTCCCTATTATATCCCCCTCTACCTGCTGGTCATTCCATCTATCTTTTGGATTGTCGTCCGCTCTATCGGGGTTCCGATCAAACATCTAGTAGCGGCAGGTTGGCTGTTCCAGGTGGACACCGTGTCAAGTCCTTCTGCTCTTGTAGCCGGTTGGAATTACTGGACCTTGTTTGACTTTGTAAGTGGTCTGTTCCATGGCAGTTGCTTTTTCAGAACGGAAAACAATCTATTCAGAGGCTAGTGGAATGGTGGGCGCTCAAGAGTGCCATTCAGAACCTTGTTTTATTGGTCGTTATTGGGTATGTGTCTATTAATTCTGGAGCATGGCATTGAAGCCGTCCATAGTGTTCTTAATTTACCTATATACGTCCCCACCCTCGCGTTTACCCTTGATGTCTCCTACGACATGAACTACGAGTTATTGGGTGAGTTTCCCGCACTCAGATGTGTTTGTGCTGAGTATTGTTCTCCAGGACAAGCTGCTGGGAATATACTTGCCGGCCTGGTTGGAACTATACCCAACATACTTGTATGTTCTCCTTCCTGCCACAGCCCTCATCTGACCTTCAACAGCAATACTCGTACTCGGTATACGCATCTCGTGCCAAGGCCGGCCGTTTCGAGCTCTCCATTGTCATTGTACTCATGGCTGTGTTGTTTCTCTGCTCGGGGCTGATTATGCCTTACGTGCCCACGGTCCTAGCGTCCGTCCTCGTCCTCTTCATTGGCATCGAGCTCTTCCTCGAGGCGATATGGGAGGCCTCCAAAACACTGGCGTGGATGGAGTATGGAGTCGTCGTCGCCACGCTGGCGGCATGCACTTTCCTCGGCTTTGCGGAGGGCTTCGGAGTGGGTATTGGTGCCGCGACCGTCGTGTACTTCATGTACGGCGTCATGGACTCGGTGCGTACATTTTCTCGGAACGAACTCGTGGACAGTTTGTTTATTGTTCTTGATTTCGACAGCCGGCGCGGGCGACGAGGTGGAATGAATGGAACGAGTTGCAGCAGGTGAAGAACCAGGACGAGGACCACGTTGCGGCACCGCTCGAAGGGCCGCTGCCCTCGCGGCTCAACTACACACCCGCAGCCATCACGCTCGGCACGCACCAGAGTGGCGCACCACTCACCACAGACCTCAAGCCAGATGCAGATACCGATTTGCTGCACAAACTGAATGCGCGCGTGCTTGTTCTCCCTGGATACATTTGTATGCCTGTTTTATTTTCAACATGCCTTGCATTGACTAATCTCCTTAGTCTTTGCCTCTGTTCCATCCTTGGAGCGCGCGCTCCTGGGCTCCGACACCCCTGTAACATTCTTCATCTTGGACCTCGGCCGCGCACACCGTATTGAGACGGCCGCGGCGCGCTCCCTTCTGCGCTGTGTGCGCGAATTGCAACTCAAAAATAGTGTGCTCGTTGTCTGCGGCGTGCGACAGAACGGCGGACTGTACGCGGATTTTGAACGTGCGGAGGTGACATTGGTGTTTAATTCTACGGCGGCCGTGGAAGGAAAGGGAATTCCTGCCTTCGAGACGCGCGACGCATGTCTCGCTTGGTGCCAGAGGGAGCAAGAGAGCCGCGCGAACAAAATCGAAGGTCTGTTGGTTGAATATTTATATTTTTGAACAAGTAGTACATAGCTGACGCGAATATCACAGGATTAGACGACGAAACCAAGGAGAGCGCGTTCAAATCGTTTTGCCGCTTGTTTGAATTCGAGCCCAACACGGTTCTTGATCCACCTGAAACAGCGGATTGTGGATCGACTGAAGTTGCGCGTTTCATTCAAGCGGGCGGGCGTATTATAGTCTGCCTGCCAGGCCAGGAGCTACAGAACACAGGTAGCCTTTCCTTTTCAACTTATTTGCTCGTTAACCTCGTTCAATCCAGGCATCACATTTGTGGTGGAAGGTCAAATCGACTGCATTGCAACACCGCCTTCCACAAATCCTGGTGTGCTGCGCCCATCGGTTCACCGACTGCTTACGATGCTGCCCCGCGAGACGTTGCGTATGGTGCAGGTCCGGTTACCTATATTCTCTCGAGCCGAACCCACTCACGTTCGTTGTTTCAAACCCGGGGGTGTACTCGACGGCTGCGAACGGAGTGGGATCACCCGGGCGGGAACGAGGAGCATCGTTGTCGAGATGGAGGGAGAAAAGCTCATGGCATGGGCGCAAGCAAGATTAAATGAGCAAACCGACGGCGCATGAGTATTGCGACAGTCTCCGTTGGCTGTTGAAATAAAATATAGATTTATGCTGGTCTTGTTCACGGTTTCAACCCAGTTGGGTCCTGTTTCCATGGATCTTGCGTGGAGGAATTCTTCAGCAACACTGGGAAATAATTATAGATTGAGATGCGCCGCAGTAACCGACGGTCCTGGAGTAGGGTCAATTGAAGCTTCAATAATTCTCATGAACGACCTGCGGGATTGAAGTTCAATGAGGAAGGTCCTCCCTGGCCAAATCACAGGGGGCAACCAGCATGGCTTATTTGTCAATAAGCCAGCGTTGCTTATAGGCGGCTTATTGGCGGCTTATTTGCCGCTTATGCCGGGCTTATTGATTTAGACAGCGATAAGATTTGATCAGCTGATATTCGTTGATAAGGGCTCTGCCCAATTGGGAATTGACGCCCAGTGACGATAAATGTTGTTGCATTTTAAATCTAACATACAGAGCTTTATTGGCCCTGCATTATTTTTGTCTACATTTACTGTCGACTCGTTGTGATGCTTCGTATGTTTGGTAAGTTTTTGATTGAATGGAATGTGCATAAACTTACTCATACTCACAGAGCCCTCGTTTAAATTGGTCATGGTTCTAGAATGTGCGGAATTGGTATATTTTGAGGCTTGTTCATTATTCTATGGTCTGAGTTTCTTCCCAGGGCTTTTGGTGGCTTGCCGTGGCACTGTGCCTATTCATTGTATGTTCCGTCAAATTTAATCCGCTTCCCCAGAGCTCAACTGGCTCGTTTGCCCACCGACCCTTTGCACACAACTGGATGGATGGTGGCTGGCTGGAATTCCTAGTAGAACTTCGTCACCAGGATCGTAAGCACTAGTTCGTGCCGTACTGGGCACGATATTGTGAATTTTCAATTGAAATGCACAGAAATGCATATATTAGGGCATATAAATGCGGCCCGTGGCAGCCCTAAGCATATGAGTGGCAGGAATGAGCATAAAATCAGAGAACAGTAGGTCAAGATCAGAATCAGATCTGCCCCCTACTCCCTAAATGGGCACGTACAAATCTTGTACAAATCCCAACTACTTTGATCTACCTTACCTTCCACTCAGGCAAGGCAAGCTTACGAGCCAGCCTGAGATCACAAACATTTTAAATTTGGAAGCACGAAACAAAGCTGAGCAACTGCTAAAGCACGAGAATGTGACTGGCAAATGATTCAGCCGCTTTGGTGGCTCCGGCCCGCTCGGTTATTAACCTGTCACAGTTATCAGAAGGTCGAATCCATCAAGAATCCATCATATCTTATCGCCATCAGATCCAATATGCCAAGCATAAGCGGTAAATAAGCCGCCAATAAGCCGCCTACAAGCAACGCTGGCTTATTGACAAATAAGCCACGCTGCATGCCCCCTGTGAATAACTTGACGGGCCGGGCTCAGGCAACACTTCGGGGATGACGGGTCAATTGTGAGAAGCGTACGAAAGTCTTTTTTGTTTGCTGAGATATACTCCCGATGATTGCTATCTAACCAACCTCACCAGAACCCAACTACCAAGCCCCGTGCACATCCGATCTCGTTTGTGAGGTTTCGCAGCTGTAATGCGGAACAACCACGTTCGACTCGGGGGCGGGACATGGTGAAGATCGACGTCTTTTTCTTTGCTCTTTTTTGTCTGACGATGAGTAGACCCCAGACGATTGCCATCCAACTAACCTCGCGACCCCCAAGATACGAAGTCCCACGGTGCACGGTACTAGAGACAGTTGAACTAGACTCGAACCAGTCCAATCCTCAAGAGATTGAAGACAGTCGTTCGATCAGTGATGGATACTAATAGGGACTGGAAGATAATCACGCGTTTTAGTACAGTCGGAAGTTGCCGAGATTATTAAAAAACTTATATAAAATTTCGCGAAAACTCAGACATCGACCTCGTCTTTTCAAAAATAGTAAGAGACAGTTTTGTAGACAACCGAATTCTAAGACTTCCTATGTTTTCAGAGTTTTGATTCAAGTAAAATCGAGTCCTCTACGACACGATTACTGTGCGGGGCCTTGTGGCTGTGCCCATGGCTGTACACGTCGCTCCCACGCCCTGCCTCACGTGGGCTAAAAGGGCGAAAAGATTCACTCATTGAGGACACAGTTTTAAAAATATAAAAATTCTAAGAACATAGGAGCTCTTAGAATTAAATTCTCTACAGAACTGTCTCTTGCGAATTTTGAAAGAAGTCGGTCATCAACCCTCGTCGAATTTTCTCTAAGTTTTTTAATGATCCTCGGCAACTTCCGACTGTACTAAATCACATGATTATCTTCTCGCTATTCTACCGGTATGTTGATCGACTGTCATCAACTTACACTGGTTTTCCGATAGCGACTGGTTCGAGTCTACAGTTGAACATGGAATGTTCTTCTGTGAGAAGTCGGAGAAGCTGAACCAGCTGTGCACTGCCTTTGTGTTGAACACAAGTGCATGGACAGGATGTTTTGTGGGCTACAACTTCGTCCACAACAGCAGTGCTACAAACACTGTGTTCAATCGCGACACTGTTCGCCAAGTTGCAAAGTTGCGCATCAGGTTTTTGCAATTTTTTGCTGAGACAGCGCAGGTTTGGCCGGAGAGTGTTTAGTGCGATTGGGGCGGGACCCCAGTGAGTGTCTGAGCATCGGCAGACCCTGATCCTTCCAAAGGTGGGCAACCATTGCCTGGCCTGCCACGGAGCTTGTCTGGGGTTATTTTGCACAAGCCGAGACCCTCCATCGGTGGTGGACAGCGAGGAGCTTTCCTGGGCAGATAGGACTCGGACCAGGTTCCCATTGGGTTATATCCGACTGTCCTGCCAAGCCAATGGCCGGTCATGCGGTGGATGCTTAAGACCTCTGTGCAAATAATTCCTAGATGGTGCTGGCTGGAGGTAGGTAAGGTATTTGGTTGTCTCACATCACGCAGAAAGGTCAGTAATGTTGGATCGGACTGCTGCATCTGACATACCGGAAATTTACAGCCTTAAAAGTGGCGAGCTCGTCGACGGTGGGGTTGTGGCATAGTGGTAGTGCATTTCAGGCCGATGTACTTTACACTACAACTTGGCACGTTCTGAGAGGGTACCTAGCTGAGCAGAATAGAGAGTTTGCGCAGCAGCCATCAGAGCCACCCAGTGGCCATTTTGCGTTGCGCAAATCACAGCTAGTGGCTAATTGATGGCTAGTGAAGTAAGGTCAATCAATCTGAGTTATTATGAAGTGAATTGAGTACAAATGAATGTTCATGCATGCCTGACTCGATAATTTTGACTATCTTAATTTCAGTTTATTTGAGCCTCAACACACAGGATCCTAGTCTCCCACAGTCAGACTCAAATAAACTGAAATTAAGATAGTCAAATTTTTTTAGTTTTAACAGGATCCTCAAGTTTTGGGAAATGATGTATTTTTACTGTGAAAATTGGGGCAACCAGGGTGTGGAAGGACCTTGGCATCCATGAATGATGTGTACACTTGGAATGGAGGCAGAATACTCAAAAGCTAATGGCAGAAATCGAACCCATCCATAAGCCACCAGCCACCATTTTGCGCAACGCAAAAGAGCCATCAGGTGGCTCTGATGGCTGCTGCGCAAACTCACTAATATTTATCATGAGTCTTATCCCCAGCATAGTTGAGTAGAGATGAGTTTAGGTACCTACGCTGATCTAGACAGGCCTGCACTGGCCTACACAGGGTCAGCTTAGGTGACCTACACACATCTGGTTGGAAACTACACACACTTTGCCACAATTGTGATCAGGTCAGCTGATTTTCATTTTGGTCCGCATGTCTCTGGCGAATGAATTATGCCGACAGATTTTTCCGTTGTTCTTCTGTCGCCTTGGGGCCATTTTAGTTGATACCCGAGTTTTGGTCAAAACCTGAGGTAGAAGTTGTAACTTTTATGTATCAGGATTCCCTCGTATTTATATATATTTTCCTTAATCCTTCTTCTCCCCATCCAATCTCTTTTTTTTCCACCCCACTCATCGATATTGATCAGGCAGGATTAACGCTCAGGCCTACTTTTCATCCGAAATTTCAAGACTTCGGCAACCGCCAAATCTGGTACGTCCTGGGCAAAGTTACTGTGGGATTTCACTTGATCGAATATCCAACTTCATTGTCTATTCAACCAACTCCCCCACGATAGGAACGACGCCGAGTGGATAGACGATCAGTTGGCAAACACGGTGAGAACAAGCACCCGAAAGATCAAACATTGAACTGCGCTCGAAGCTGTTGAACTGCGGGACGTGACAACCCAAACCTGTGCGCGATCTCGCAGCCCGCAGTTATCTGGCGGTTCGAGGAGCGGTAAAATTGAGAGGTCAGCGTCAATGCTGTTGCTTGTGGTGGGAAATGGATTTTATTGAAGCTACTACTTAATCTTCTTTGTGGCAGGCGATAGTGTACATCGATGCAGTCGAGAACGGGGTACCAAATGGAGATGAAGAAATGAAACTCCGCAAATTTGGACGAGCACTGCCCTCCGCAGCACGACATACGAGGTACACGCACAGTGTTATATTTAGTGTCTGTTTATACTCGTAAAGACAGATCATCTTACAGTAGCCTCCCCCTCTATGTTGAACCAAGGACAGCCCCAGAAAAAAAAGAAACCTCCCGCATGCGATAGCTGCAAGGTTCGTTGAGAAATATCCGTCTTTTCTGTCTATTATTCCTAAAGTATTTCAGGCCAGTCGTATTCTGTGCCATCCCCAGCCGGCCAACGCGCCGTGCCCGCGTTGCGTGGTGAAGAACATAATGTAAGTTCATCGTGCATGTCCACTGTCTGTCTAAAGACCCACAGATGTACGACGACGCCTGTTGCTCGTGGGCGACCAAGAAAGGCCCGACCTCAGCCTCAGCCGGCTCCCTCAACCTCCTTCCCGGTATCATCGCAGAATTCATCCATAGCAGTGGTCACAATAACACGAGACCCAACACTGGATACAGATGGCGGCGACTGTCCCTCACTTAGCCCCGAATTCGTCGCCCACTGCTTCGAGTGTGCGTCCGGGCCATCGAACACAAAGCTTGCACTGACCCGTGGCGCAGGTTTCGAATTCATCCCTCATGTCCACCACCCTCTCATCAAGAACACGGACATCAAGGCGGTCGTCGGCGCCGCCGCCTTTCAGCTGCACCTCCTGCCTCCCCAAAGCAGGGTGCTCACGCTGTGTATCATCGCTATTGCGTCGCTCGTGTCTTTCCATGAGTCTGTGCTGGGCGATGGCCCACGGCCACAATCCTTGGAAAACCAGACATTTTTTTCGTCGAATCCGGACCTCCGTGCGTTTGGCGTGCGGCGCGCCGCGGCGCACCGCACCCTCCGAATCAAGGCCCTTCAGGCGGCTTGGGATGTTGGGATCATGTTGGAGCCATCTGAGGAGAACGCCGCCTCATGCTACCTCCTGAACCTGCTCGAGCAAAGTGCGGGCTTGTCTTTATCTTATTAGGCTGTCCTAATTTTTTTTTTCCAGACGATTCTTGCGGGTTGTCGAGACCGTGGGCGGGTGCATATATCTCACACATCCGTACTTTGGCCCCCCGCTGGCGGGCTGCGAAATACACTCCTTCTGACGAAGGCCGTTGGTCGGGATTCCTTGTACGTGACAATGCAGATGCCCTCCATCTGGAGTTCAATTCGGCCCGCAGATGTCTGAGATGCTCTTCGCTACAACTCGGCGGATGCCTATGTTAATGTTCGTTCTCATTCCGATTTTCAGCATTGCGCATTTTTCTGAAGCGGGTCCCCAGCACGCATCATGACCAACTCCTGCTTTCGGGCTCTGAACCGCCCGCGCTTGATGCCTGGCTGGAGTCGCTTGAAGCTTCGAAGAAGCTTGGTCTTCATATGCTGTGGGAATCGATGAAGCCATGTGCGTCCGCAACTGCGCTGAACACTTGTTTGGTGCCGAGCTTCGGTTTACAGACGCATTCCACGCTACATGCCTTGGCCGGCTGCTCTATGAGACCATCAACGGAGGTGACCTCCACTGACCTTGCACCTCCAGAGGCCCAGCGACTTACTATATTATCCGTAGATTATGCGCGCCTCCACACCCTATCAGAAGCCGCCGTGATCAAATTCTTCTCCTCCCTAGCTCATCTGCATGCCGCCTGCTCACTGCTGCTGGCTTGTGTCAACACTGCTGTCGGCCCCGCCACGCACAAGCGCACGCCCATCCGCTGGAATGACGGTTCTGTCGACTCCACCGTGCGCGTCTGCGCGTACAGCCTTGTCGTCGGGTTCGTGAGCCTCGCTCTTCCCTTCTACCGAGAGCTCGAGCTACGTGGTGATGACGCTGAGCCCCATGTGCGCGAGCGCATGCGTCTTTTTCGCTTACAGGCGCGCGAAATGGTCGTCCTCGGTGTCCGCGAGATTGCGCGCGTGCTAGGATACCTCCCTATGGTGCACTATACGCCAATGAACTGGCGTATAATTTGCTCCTGGGCGGAGTTTTGCCTCGAGTGCCCTCCGGAGAGCGCGACGGACCTCAAGACGTGTGTTAATTTGTATTTATGCAGCTTGGTATGTACTAATTGCTTAACGGCGCATAGGATCGCGAACGAGATGAAGCTCATGGGCTACTCGCTGGATATATTCTCCTCGCCTCACGCGACCGAACTGATTGGCCGACTCGACGGGTATCAAGACCAGTTGACTTGGCCGTTTCAGGATTTCTTCAATTCCGCAGATCTCGAGGACCTGTTTCTTCCCCTGGAACAGCCTTGGACGCAGGTTCCTGGCCCTGGTGATGAGATTCCCCTTGATCCGACCCAGAATTCGTGCGATCCTCATTTCACCGATGTCGTTGATGAATGAATTATGTCAGTCGATAATGTGACTTATAAAAGCCCGAGGACTCCTCCAATAATACACTGAAACACGTATTCTTGCGGTGTGTTCGGGTCAGTTTTGGCATTTTTCCCATTGGGTTCCACCAGGTAGATAGGTCCTCAACTCTCACCGCAGGCAATTCCGGCGCCGGGCCGATCTCGAATTGTTGTCGCATCGACCTTTCTGGTATTTGTGGCTAGACTCGTCACCAGTCTGCCATGGACGGCAAATCTTCGTGCAAGCACGTTGCCGTAGGCAGACTGGCAGTTCTCGGATGCTGTGAATGCTGTGCGCGTGGAGTTTGAAATTTTGAGTGGTGCCGATCGTCGGCATCACGGGGGCTGTGCAGCTCCTGCTAAAATTTGTCTGTTTGCAGTGTTTCCCACAGCACTCTGGCACACTTTCTGGATATTCTGAGGAGGCAGATTTCAAGATATGTTGAACAAACGCACTCTGTACCTTTGAAAAAATTTAAAACTAATGACAATTGAACTCAGAACAGCAGAGAAGGAAAATTTTCAAACTCCGCGCGCAGCCCTTGCACAGCATCCGAGAACTACCAGTCTGCCTACGGTAACGTGCGTGCACGCCGTCCATGGCAGACTGGTGATGAGTCTAATTTGTGGCTGCACATTAACTGTTCTTTAACGATTACCTCGGCGATTCTTTGTATCTCTTTGCACAGATCCCCTTCTGCCATATCCCCTTCCTTCCTTCTGTCTCACTCCTGTCACTTCTGAGCGTCAAAGATTCTCTATGCAGTTTAATTTTACACTTGAAACCCCCATGTGGCTCAACAGCTGACCGATGCGCAGCCTTTCTTGACAGGATGCTGTTCAAGACTGTTCCTCGCTGCTGTTGTTGTTGGCTACGGCGCAGTTCAAGGATTGTAATCAAACCGGGAGGCCACGTAGTTTCCCCCAAGAGTCTCGAGATCCTTATAAAGAGGCAGCATTTCCGACCTTCGCTTGGACTGGCAATCTTTCGCCCACCTCTCTCTGCCGTGCCTCAGTGTACTGCCCGTCCTCAACTCAAGGTTGAAATTGCAGCCGTTCTTTCTGGGATCAGTTCGTGCAATGACCTCTCAACGCTACTACCTTCTTCTGGGGATCTATGGAATCGAGATGCTCTGCTGATTCTGGAATACTTTCTCGGTGGTCTCAGGGAGGTTATAGCGTCAATTTTATACCGTTCTTCGCATCATTGGTCTAAACATGCTAAGCTCGGCTCTCGTGGCCGACGCGACTACCATAAATCTCCAGCTTGCCCATCTTTCTGGCTGTCTCATGATCCTTTGGATTGTCCTTTCATATCCAATTTATTGATGTCTTTTAGGCCATGGCTGCTGGACCGAGTGGAGGCTCGCTTCGTCCGCTTCAATGCATTTGATTAATCGTTCACTCCTCGGCAGTGCAATCACCGCATTTTTTCTCTTCCACAGTCCTTCGATATCACGGTTTTTAATCTGTCGGACGCCAGAGGGTTCCACCTTGGGTTTCTCGTACCGAATTTGAGTTCGGGGTGCGCGCTTTCAATCGACTTCCTTCAAAATGCGCTGTCCTCCAAAATCGACCAGCTTTGACTCGCCCACAATTCCTGGATGGATCAATGTTGCCTATCTTGCGTCTTTGAATTCAGTCTTGGCTCGTCACACCCGTGATTCGATTAATGAATCCACTACCTGTTTGGACGTAGTTCCCATAGCGTCAAACAGCTCAGGCCTCGGGTACAGCAAAATTTTCTGTGATCACGCAATTGTTAGGGCTGTTTCAATATAAAATTGGCGATCTTATTCCTTTCTTACGCTGGCATTCAACCTTTTCCCTCACAGTTGGAATTGGTGAGAAACTTAAAGATAGGCTAATCGCGGACCACCTCTTGCAGTTGTAGAATTTTCTTGCGTTATATTCTACAAATGCAATAGATAATTTTCATTTCGGAAAGCTCGTCTCGCATCATAATTCCGGAGCGAAGCGGAGGACCGTCTTGTCTCAATGTAAACTTCTTGAGCCCAGCAAACCATATCTGGAGATACTCACGTCGGCCGAGCCTCTCGGATCAATGGCCGATCAGAATTTCGCGTCGGTCAATTTGCTCTTCGATGTCGGGACTCCAGTCGTCTAGGCGCATGCTGCGGCCTACCAGCGAGCGGCGCGTTGAGCAAGGCCCCGTGAAGCTCCCGCCAAGGATTGTCCGCAAAAAATAGCAGATTTCGGCCAGAAAAATCCTATTTTTTGGCGATGTTTGGGCCTCAAAAATCCTATATCGGACAAGGCTGGTCACGTACTCCGCCCGCAAAAAGCGCATTTTCGGTCCTTTTTTTACAAAATTTTCGCTCCCCAGTTGCTCTCCAGCGCCGTTTGCGTGTCAGAGCAAGTTCCTACACCAGAATTATCCAGATTTGGATTGGGCATCGGTCCTGAGCAAATTGGACTCAAATACCCCCAAAATCACCCATTTTGGGCCTGAAAAATCCTATCTCCGGACAAGGCTTCGCGATTTTTGGCCTAAAAAATCCTATTCTCGGACAAGGAAATCCGAAATTTTCGCCCTGAAAAATCCTATTTTCCGGACAATCCTTGGCTGGAGCTTCACGGGGCCTGTTGAGCAGTGAGATTGGAAGGGCCTCAGAAGCCCTTTAGAAGGGTTGTCAAGGCTAGGTAATGGATTGAGAGAGACTTTATAGGGCGGCGCCAGGCGGGTAGACACTTTGGAAGGTGAGGTTGGCACGGCTAGAAACACCTAGAGCCTTGCGCGACGCGTAGGCTATTGCTAAGCAGCCTTTGCCACGGTCACGAGGCCCTTTGATGGCATCCACATTTTTGATGATGCCACTCCCTGTCGCGTCAGCGCCCGCATCCCCACTGACACCCACGTCGACGCGCATGCCCACCACTCTCCTCTTGCATGTGGTGCGTGTCTGTCCCACCGTCTGACCTTGTGCTACAGCTTAGTTTGTCCTCAAGTGTCGATCGCCTGCTCCCTGCCGACTGCGCATCTCCCCGCGCATTCGCCCTGTACTTGCGAGTCTCCCTCCCTCGACGCTTGCGCGTCGTCCATCGGATCCTACTTGGCCTCAACATCGCTTCCTTCCTCCTTGGCTGATGCACTCTACATCGGGTCCACCTGTGCTCGCCCGTAACTCCTCCTGCCTCATCCTCGCCCCGTTACCTCGTGCCCCGTGTGCGCTCTCCACATCATTAACACTTCTCCCTCACTATCTACCTGTCCCTCCGCTTGACCCGTCCCTCCACTACCGCAGATGTATCCACCACTCTGATCAGCGCTCGCACTCCTCCGCCGTCCATCCTACTATACCTCCGCCGACGCCGCAACAACGCCCCCTTGCGCTAGCCCTCCCTCTCCCCCCGCTGCGAGCGCTCACTCTGCATCCATCCTCGTCCTCGTCCCATGCTGTGCTACTGGTAGTCTCCCCCTTGCGCCCGCTCTCGCCCTTAAATAAGCCCATGATGCGCGATCCCCCACTCTACTTCTTCTCCTTCTCTCGAGCCCCTCCCGCCGCTCCTACACCTCGCCGTTACCCCTTCTACGCCGGTGGAGTGCGACCGAAACGAGTCGAGCGAAATACCACAGGGAATCTATATACATTCATTCAATTTTAAAGCCCCGCGTGAATCTGGCTCTGGCTTGCACTCTTGCAGGAACTTCTCAGCCTTGCGCAGGATGGCTCCTGGCATCCCGTCAGCTCTCGTAATTTGACTCTGTGCTCTCTCTTTGGACTGTGCGCGCCATGACCACGTCTCCCACGGCCCGCCCCCGACGCGCCACCGCATCCGTGATCGCTGGAGGCTTGTGCACTCCGGCTCTGAGCGTCTTTATACCTTATATATTCAGCAGATGCCTCGAATTAGATTGCACCTATCTGTTCTTCCGAAGCGAACTTACCTCATTTGTCGCCTTCTGCTCGAAGTCACCGACACAGGCAGCCGAGTTTCCATTAATAACCTTGGATTCGCCCGGAAGACAGCTCCTCCTGATCTCTTGGCTTCTGCTTTACGCCCATCGTCTCCTCCCCGGTCCTGAATTCCAGAGCCCCGTTTGTCGTGTTAGACAGGAGCACAGGTGAGCAATAAAGTGACCTCTCCATTTTCTGCCCGGCTTCAAGTATCCTCTTTCACCGGTCAGCTACCGCAAGTGCGTATGAACATTTATTCAAGTCAAAGTTTGCTTTGCGTTCCCCATCGAATTCCACCTTTGATATTATGATTTTAGTACAGTCGGGTTCAATGGGCGTTGAGGCGAAAGGACCATTAAAAGCTTGTCCTTCACTATAGCCCCGTTTTCCTGTTACAACTTCCGTCAAGAGTCATTGGTACCTCCCCAGTTGCCGGTGAGGCAAGCTTCCATCAGTATCCGATGATATACTGATTGGATTGTCAAATTTCTGGGTGTCACGGCTGCGCCAGCCCGTTTTCGAAATCCCAAGTTCGAATTGCTGTCACGAGTCACAGCCCGGGAGAATTGAACGAAATACTACAGTAGGCGTTAAACTATCCGTCGCTCGGGGCTCGCAACGTGGTGCCTGGCATGACAGCGATGATGCTCTCTTGTGGGTCCAGGCGCATTCCTTTCTCTCTCCTCCCACATTCCTTGTCCGCTTCTCCCATCCACTGGCGCAGTCGCAGCCTGTACCTGTTATCGCCGAATATTTTATCCGTTCCACGTCGACTGCCCACAGGACCGCCGCACCCACTCTCTCTGGCGCACGCGCACCGTCGTCTTCTCAACCGGAGGCCAAACATGCACCTCCGTCCCGCGAGCGAAATCTCCTTCAGCGACGCTGAGCCTGCGTCCTGCCTTATGTCTTGACTGGGTGTGGTGACATTCCTCAAACGACCCCTTGCAATCAAATTCCCGGTCTTCCGTTCTCAACTATGGACTGACAGCTTGCTTGCGCAGACCGCGGGATTATTACTGTCAGTGCTTCAGTCTTATCAGTACGAGGTTGAAGCCAAACCCGACAATCTGACGGATTTCCTGCCACCTCTTCCGTCAACCATGTCCATTACACTACTCAACGCGAATCTTGCTGCTATGGCACTTGAAAGCCTCTTCTATGGTGTATACAGTCTCAAACTAGGAAGCGCAACGATCAGGCTGTTTCATGAATATGTGAGCCAAATCTCGCGCAAATCACTCGGTCCAAATTGTAATTTGGATCGAATTGATATCTATTCCACAGCACAATTCACTTTTGGGAGCAACATTGAGCAGTTCTTGAAAACAAGGCAAGTCTTTCCGACACCTCAAATATGCCCAAATAACGTAGAAGCGCAACACTTCGGATTGTAGTTCTGGGGGTATGCTTTTTGGTAGTTCAACCTACATATCTGTAATCAGGGACGTAGAAAACCCCCAATTCAACGGAATTGTCATATGCCAGCCAGTACTGTGAACACAGAAAAAAGGAAAAGTCTGGTAAGTCAAGATTCGAGGCTGTGAAATGCAGCCACAAACAGCGCAATTTTGGGGGCTTCACAGGAGCTCTTCGCACAAATCCTTTTGTGGGCAGGATGATATGATAGCCTACTATACTCCTATAAATTTGGGGCCTGGTCGGAAGCCTCAAAGATACGTAATTCCTAGTGTTACGCTTCTACGTTGTGTTGCGCTTCATAGTTTGGGACTGTATCTCACTCAGGTCTGTCTTATTACAGTACTTCCGCGGCTCTTGATTTTGGTCGTCCCCTGGCCAAAAGCGGGTAGAAAGGAGTAATCGACGAGATTGAATTAGAGACTCGGGTATGAGATCTGGTACTGAACGTCTCTTTGGACCAGATATCTTGTCGGAAACGAAAGAAAATCGGACGAAACAAAAGCTGATTATCAATTACGGGACTGCGGTGCTAATTCTTGAGTCAGTGTCTTGACGTAATTAAAATCACAAGCTGTGAGGATAGGGTTCAGTTTCGTCCTCGCTAGCCCATTCCAGAAATCCAAGGTGATTCCTGCTGTTTTCATTTGCCCCGACGACTTTCATCTGATGATTTATTGTGGGGAAGATACCCACTTCTTGTACGGAAGGTGGCCTCAATCACTGCAGTTAACCCCAGCGTGATGCCTAAAAGCTTGGGGAGGAATGAGCAGCGGGAATGAAAGTAAACTCACAAATGAACTCGTCCACTGGCTAGCTGTCGGATTTCTTTTGACAATCATCAGAAGACAGATTGAAGAACCGATCAGCTTGATCAGGAACGACGTCCTGCATAGCTTAAGTATAGGGCCTGCATCCTGCCACAAACTACCCCCACTCGCAGCAGGATGGAATCGCCATTTGCCCAGCATCTGAATACCAATTACGCCCCATCCAACACGATTGACGAACAAAGTTCTAATTTGCAAGGCCTTTCCCCGACTGTCATCATCGGCATCTTGGCACGATGCCCTCGTCTCATACATTTCAAAACGGATCTCATCAACTTCCAAGGAGACCGTCATCCACGACTCAAGGCGACCGTTTCGCTCCCTGAACTACAAAAATTTGTCGTCTGTCGCTGTGGCCGCTCAGTCAGGCTGGTATTTATCCTTTATCTACTCCAACACCTCGTCATGCCCCAACTCCATCACTTGCAATTGCCATGTATTGACAGTTCTGCCACAATCCTCCCCTACCTCGGCGATCTAGAGACGCGGTCCCCACTAATAGAAGACCTCAGCATTGACCTAACGGGTCTTACACACAAGTCCCTTTCCAACACCCCTAGTTATAGGATTTAGTGTAGTGGCATGGAGCTAGCCAAAGGAAATGTTGTCTAAATCCACGACTCTAGCCATGGATGGCTAGGTTCAAAGACTTTAGACTCTTGGCACATTAAAATAATAAAAGGCAGCGGTGGGAATCGAACCTAAAAGGCAATGGTACTGCTCACATTATCGTAACAAAAGCAACACCATATACAGCTGAGCCAAACTGGAATTAATATCTAGTGAAAGTAATGGGAATAAGCTCTGACATTTCAATTACATAATTATCATGTCTGTTCACCTATTATGGCCCGCATAGGGCCATAGGTTAATGTTGGGGTTAGTGGTTGGAGTTAGAGTTGGGGGTTAGGTGTCAGGGTCCCAAGGTATATGAATTTTGGTCGGCTAGGGTTTTGGTTAGGATTGGTTGGGGTTGGTTAGGTTGGTTAGGGTTTTTAGTTAGGGTTGGTTAGGGCTGCAGGCAGTTCCAAAAAGAAGAGAATAAGCAGTGTAATATATTTTCGAAGACCTAGGGCAGCTTGCCTGCCCTAGGTGTGGGTATAAGCAGTCCCACGTAGTGTAAGGTTAGCCTTACCCTAGCTGGGAACGAAAATAAAAATATATCAGCTATATGGTCTAGATGGTTTGTCCACTCAGTGCCAATAGTGTCCAGTCTCTGGAGGTTGAAGGTTTGATCCCCCCTACAGGCATTCATTTTGCCTGTATTTTAAAGAGGGATACTTTAGCCAACCAGATGGCTGGTGCCGTGGATTTAGACAACACTTCCTATGGCTAGGACCATGTACATTAGACTAAATCTTAGTGCTATGGCTCTTTCCAACAATCTCCTTGCCCTACCTTCCCTACAAAAGCTCGTCGTCTTAGACAGTAATTCCTGTCCGTTACATGCCGGAGCAACAATCAGGCAGCTCATTGTTCTCTTCAACTCTACCACGCCGCCGATTTGCCCCGTACTCCAGGAACTCAAGCTTGCTCGGTTTTGCCAGCTCGACTTGACCAATGCGAAGGCGGATCTGTTGAATTTTGCGTGCCAGCGGCTTGATCACGGTGGTCATTTTAAGTGTCTTGATGATGTTGAATACCAATATGACACGTCGCTGGTGTCTGCGAGGGACGTGAAAAACTTCCTCACACGTGGACTAGTCATTTCGACTACTTGTCCTCCTTCGACTCCGCGTGTCCCAATCAATCCTTGGATGGGATTGAATAATGTGTTGCTGTAACCTGAGTTCGGATCTGACCAGCGCAATACCAGAGCGTTGCTTTAAACTCTTTTATTGTCTATCATTTGGAGAAAAGGGAATTTGTAGTGTCTTTTAACTGTCTGTAATAAAAGTCAGCAAAATAGAACCCAGGTTGAATCAGAAAGATCAACCAAGATAAGTAGAGGAAGTGCAGAAAGAGCGCGCCTGAATTTCTGGCATGAGGAAAATATTGACCTTCCGATTCCACCAAACTGACATGGGACCTCACATTGAGACTGAACACGGCCTGACTGGGCTCCTCCAAACGATGTATCTCGGTAGTATAGCGGCCATCAGTGAACAGCTGATGCCAAAATTTTTTTTATCACAAACTGTGACACTTCGCCCTCTCAAACGGTGACCTCGAAAGCAAAAATGCGTCTCAAGTATTTAGCCCAGACTGACAGACGTCGTGTTGCAGCAGGCTTGGCTCCGAGGCGGCAGCTGCGGCGTTGCAGCCTGGCCGAAGATCAGTCGGAAATGGCAGGGATGGAGGACGATGAGGATTGCCAGCCAAGGAGAATGGCCGGGATCGAGTGCGGAGCAAATGGTGTACTCTGCAAATGACAGGGCATTTAGGGCCCAAATAAAGATCCACAGGCCTCAATAGATGTAGTAGGATGTACCTGTTAGCAAACTAGGTCCCCGATATCTAGGGTTATTAGGGTTGATGTCCGAATCCGCTTATCTTGCCTGGAAATTGCGGAACGAGCACGTTATTTTGCGAGACGGCGAGCCAGCAACAGAAGATGATCGCAAACAAGTGGAAGTTAGCGATAAACCAAAGGCTGCAGGTGGACAAATTCTTGGCAAACAGGCCCATCAAGGGGAAGCGCCCTGCACTGGCCCCCAACTCGTCCTCAAGACATGGTCCAGCACACTGGTGAATGGGTCGTTCGGTGTCTACTACTGAAATACTCGTGCTCTAGAATCCGAGCAGAATGCAGCTCAGTGCTTAATCCCCGAAGGAATATAACCACTAAACCACAACTACTAACCAAACTCTACAACCTTTCTTCCTGGTTCAAAGTATAGACTTGTACCGACGAGTAAGGGGTCTTTTGGACGCTTTAAAAAGGTCCAGGGAACACAGATACTCAAGGCTGGGTTGCTACTACTCTTAAGATCCTCTTGAACAAGGAGATCCTCAGAGAGCATGCTAGGATTTAGTGGAATTGAGACTCTTTGGCTTAAACCAAGAAGTGCTCTCTTCGCGCTAAAGGTTTGGATTTAAAGCTTCCACAGCTTCGTACCCTTGAACGACACTGGTCCAAGGCATACTCTGGAGTTAAGTACCCAAGGACTGCATAGGTCCAAGGCGCACAAAACACTGTACTGGGCAATATCCCAGAAACTCTGACAAGACCATAACTCTGACAAGACCATAATTCCGACAATCCCTTAATCCAACATTTCCATAATTCCGACAATCCCTTAATCCAACATTTCCATAATCCAACAATCCCAATTCAGACAGTGGTTAAACCACAGGCAGATTTTATAACTTGCTACATTGCACCAAGGTGAACATTGAGTGACAAGCCTGGATCTATGCCTTTAAAACGGACGAGTCCCCAACTCAATGTCGCTCTAGCTAAGGCATTGGTTCCCGTAGGAACCAAGGCCTTAAAACGAGCTAAACACTAAGTTGCGACCTGTCCTAGCTAGGGCAAAGATCCAGTACTGTACATACAAAACATCGCCCCTTATATACTGTACTATTACACTACATGTGATTACACTTGAGTTACTAATCCGATCTACACATGACCAGTAATTCAATAGGATCTTCGCTATTTAACTCCTTGTTTCAGATGTGTTGCCTTGACTTATTAATCTCAACCAAGTCCGGGTGCGATTAAATTATCAAGTCAACTAGTAATGTCCCCCAACCAGGACCTTCAGATTTAGGAAGCGTTGAATCCCAGCTCTTCGTAGAGACCCTAAACTCCCTAATCCGCCAAGTGGTTGTTGAGATATGCTCTCACCAATCCTACCCAGAGTTGGAACCCAAATTAGGATAGCAACAATGATCAGTTTGGTGATCGCCAGCTCCAGACTTCAGCTCTAGGCCATGTAGATTATCATGTGATCGCGCGCGCTGCCAGAATTAGACAAATCAACCACAACAAGGTGAGTTAATCCACAATTCTGCCTATGCCCATTGGACACTTAATTCCCAGAGTGGATATTAAAGCTCCCTTATATTCGTAGGCCCCACAGTCATGTTAATCCAGTAAATTAAACATGATATCCGTTGTTGCGAACCCTTAAACCAGTATGTGTGGTTTCTGGCAAGTGGATCTCGGATAGACTCGAAATGGTCCGTGGTGGGTAATGCCTTGATTAACCATTCAGGACTCATGTTAGTACCCTAGGCTGGTTTGAGTTTAAACCACATCATCTCCAACGATGGCCTGGTTTAAACCACCTTCCTATAATCATATAGGGAGCAGGCTTTGGTTTGAACCACAGTGGTTTAAACTGGTTCAAGCCATGGTTTAAACCATTGTGGTCTGAATGTGGTTTGAAATTATCGCGGTTTAAACCAGTTCAAACCAGATGGCTTAAACCAGTTCAAACCAGATGGCTTAAACCAGTTCAAACCAGATGGTTTAAACTGGTTTGAACCAAAGTTGTTTGGACATGTGTTTTCTTTTTTTGTCTTGACTCTCATTTTTTCCTCCTCTCTTAATATTAGTGACTGCCTGCCCGACTCCTTCCAAAAAAGGAAATTCATATCATTTGGACTCAAAAAATCACAGAAAATTTGTGAATAATTGGGAAAATTTTGTTCAAGGCACGAATAGATTGGTAGATGGCACCTAACAAAAATGGAAATCCATCAAAAAATGAAAGTTGTAGCCCTCATTGAGCACGACAAGGTTGACCATTGACCATGGTGATCAGCTCACTGGTTGGGCCGAAAAAGGCAATATACTTTCAAAAACATGGTTTGTTTTAGGGAATGATTGGGCCATATCTCAGTAATTGCTGGATGGATTCCCACGATTCTAGTACCGTTAGAAAGCGGCTGAACAGGACTTTCAGATGGGGCCACTCACCAGGCATTCTACACCACTTCTATAATCAGCTATTTTTATTTTTTTTAGAATGATTTGGCTTGTATCTTAGGAACTGCTGTATCAATACCCATGATTGTGGTACAGAGGTGAATGAGCACTTTCAAGTGACACTTGTTGCCAGCTATACAAAAAATATGGCTGCTGAGATATCAGGGATTCTCTGTTTGAGGGGATCATCGATCCAGCAGTTCCCGAGATACAAGCCAAATCATTCTAAAAAAATAAAAATAGCTGATTATAGAAGTGGTGTAGAATGCCTGTTGAGTGGCCCCATCTGAAAGTCCTGTTCAGCCGCTTTCTAACGGTACTAGAATCGTGGGAATCCGTCCAGCAATTACTGAGATATGGCCCAATCATTCCCTAAAACAAACCATGTTTTTGAAAGTATATTGCCTTTTTCGGCCCAACCAGTGAGCTGATCACCATGGTCAATGGTCAACCTTGTAGTGCTCAATGAGGGCTACAACTTTCATTTTTTGATGGATTTCCATTTTTGGTAGGTGCCATCTACCAATCTATTCGTGCCTTGAACAAAATTTTCCCAATTATTCACAAATTTTCTGTGATTTTTTGTGTCCAAATGATATGAATTTCCTTTTTTGGAAGGAGTCGGGCAGGCAGTCACTAATATTAAGAGAGGAGGAAAAAATGAGAGTCAAGACAAAAAAAGAAAACACATGTCCAAACAACTTTGGTTCAAACCAGTTTAAACCATCTGGTTTGAACTGGTTTAAGCCATCTGGTTTGAACTGGTTTAAGCCATCTGGTTTGAACTGGTTTAAACCGCGATAATTTCAAACCACATTCAGACAATGGTTCAAACCACTGTTTAAACCATGGCTTAAACCGGTTTAAACCACTGTGGTTCAAACCAAAGCCTGCTCCCTATATGATTATAGGAAGGTGGTTTAAACCAAAATGGTTTAAACCAGGCTATCGTTGGAGACGATGTGGTTTAAACTTAAACCATGCTGTTGCTGCATGTTAATCCTGAGATGTGCGTTCCATGTAAACCATGTTATGAAATCACAAAATTAGTGACATTTCAATGGTGTTCCATTTCACGGCTTATCACTGGATGAAGAAAATAGCTTACCAGCCAATTGGCTCTGGGAGCCCAGAGTTTTAGTGGGTAAGCGTGCATTCCCTCAAACCCAAACCCGGCGACAAAACAGTCGCGGAATCGGGTAGCATGACAGTCCCACACTGTCCTCGGGCGTGCATAACACATTTCTCTGGTTGGTGGAAACCACTCCCCCTGAAACTTATACTTTCAAACTTTACAAACCAGATGGGCTAACCTATTGTTAGTTGCTACTGGCCAACGTACCACCAAAAATAAAAATAAAAATAAATAAACACCGCATGAGGCTGTTTTCTCACAGTGTTCACTCTTCAGTGTGACAGTGATTCAACATCTATTCGTGGTTCACCGAGCAGGTGTACTTGTATCGTTTGAAACAGATTCGGGAATGCGCCGAAGACAACCCAACGTCAAGGAAAAGCAGATGAATACTATTACCGCAGTACTAAAGAAGAATCGTACTTGTTAGAGCTTATATAACATTGATTGGTGGAAGTGTCGAGTAACAATAGATCGAAATAAAGGCATAGATTTTCCCGCAATTTTAATCATAGGTTTGCTGTTGTGATTTGGCAAGCGGTACGAAGCCCGAACGGAGTCGGACGAGTACCACATGGCAATGGAGCGGGAGCGGGAATAGAAGCATGCGGACCCGAACGAAGTCGGATCAGTACCGCATGGTCACAGAGCGGGAGCGGGAACGCAACCATGCGTACCCGAGCGGACGCTGTGCAAATGCTGTGCAGAGCGGATCCGAATATGGTTAGGAGGTTGAGAGCGGAACGCGCTTAGACGAGCGGACATCTTAGAATGGGAAACGGACTCCCACATTATGTGAACGGACTATCTCAATATGGCGAACGGACTTTATGGTTTATGCAATACATATGACACATCTTGTAGTATATAAGTAGCTGGACTCTTGACGAATAAATCAGTTCGATCTTCCCCAATTACATCGTTCTCAAAGGGCGCCTCCTGCCCCTCTGCGCACCACCCATAGACCCATTTTATCTCAACAGGTTATGGGCCCCGGCCCTGACGTCGACTACCTATCCATGTCTACCTCTGGCAGTGCTTATAATTTTTATCAGGTCACCAAGCTCCAGGACAATGGAGCCAATTGGCTAGCTTATAAAGGCCGTACTATTCATGCGATCAAGGCGCGTAATCTCTTCCGACACTTAGAGGGAACTGCGCGCAGGCCGTACGAATTCTTGCCCAAGGATCTGAACACCCCGGGGAGCCCACTTTTGTTACAAGATCGGGCCACGGAAGCGACTGCGAAACAGATAGAGGAGAATGAGAAGGAGTTGGACGCTTACGCTCAGAAGGAGGCGCAGGTTATACAGCAGATCGTGAGCACAGTCAATGATCGGATTCTGTTGCTTATCGAAGAGCTGGAATCGCCGACCGCTGTCCAAGTTTGGAAGCTGGTGTGCAGCGAGTATGAGTCGAAGAGCGAGTTGGTTGTAGCAGACCGCCGTCGACGTCTCCAAGGCATGCACTGTGAAGAAAGGGACGATGTTATCGCCCATCTTACAGCGATGCGTACTGCGCGAGAGGAACTAGCCTCGCTCGGAGCAAAGTCGAGGACCCCGACTTTGTAGCAATAATCCAAGGCTCGATGCCAGAATCTTACCGATCGGTTCTGTCCACCATCATCACCACTTCCCGTATCGCCAAGGTTGAGCTATCACCTGGGATACTCATCAGCCATCTTACGGAGGAAGCGGAACACCGCAACCTTCATAATGGGAACCAGCAATCGCACCAAGAGAATAATTCCGCCTACTATTCGGGAGCCAGAGCCAGAGAGCCAGGGTCGAAGAAGAAATGGGATGGATCCAGAGGTCTGGGCGCCAGGTCTCATGGAGAACGGAACAGAGCTGTAGAATGCTACAACTGTGGCTTTAATGGCCACATTAAATCGCAATGCTGGAAACCGGGCGGAGGGAAGGAAGGACAGGGACCCAGGCAGAGAGGAAATGGGAGAGCTCAGCATCATGCTCACCTTGCGACTGACCACAACGTCGCGTTCCTCATCTCTGGGAATGCACTTGCGGTCAACAACTCGAGCGGAGATCAAATGATCGACTCCGCTGCGACTTCGCATTTCTGCCCAGACCGAGCCAGATTCAAGACCTATACGCCAATTAAACCGATCCCAATTTATGCAGCGGACGGACGTACATTCGAGGCGATAGGCAGGGGAGATGTCCAAACTGAACTGCCGAATGGGAGGAATTCAACCACAGCCACTTTGCGGGACGCACTTCACGCGCCAGCAATGGCGTTCACTCTCATCTCGGCCAGTCGACTCGATCGTGCAGGTTATAGCCTCACGATAGGAAGCGGGAGCTGTACCGTTAAATGCCCACGTTGGGTATTATTGGCAAGATTCCAATGTCGGGCGGACTATACAAAATTCCGTCGCGAAATTCAGCAGTGGCCGAATGCGCCAACACGTCCGGTGAAAACAAAGGGAAGACTGTGGAAGTGAACCCGTCCGGAGGATTACCTGGGAAGGCTACCCCAGCCGGTGAAAGCAAAGCGATGGCCGTGGAGGCGAACGCGTCCGGAGGAAATAAAGCCAGGTTTACGTCCGGTGAAAACAAAGGGAAGGTTGCATCGCCGATCCCGTCCGGAGGAAATCCCGATAAAGCTGTGGAAGCTTTGGGATCTGCGAAGGCTGTCGAGACAGCGCACGCAACAAGAACCAAGTTAACGCTCTCCAAGCTTCATCGTTGCTTAGGTCACATATCGCCGGCAGCCGCTCGGGATATTGTTAGGCTAGGGATGGTTGAAGGAATAGACTTGGATATGCACTCAAAGGCCGAATTTTGCGAGCCGTGTGCGAGAGCTAAAGCCGTGCGGCGGCCGTTCCCGAAGCAGAGCAAAACCAGATCAACGCACTATGGACAACACGTATTTTCCGACGTCTGGGGTCCTGCACAGGTTGAAACGATTGGAGGCAGCAAATACTACGTTTCGTTCACGGACGACGCGAAACGTGAAACAAAGCTGTATATTATCGCCAAGAAGAGCGATGCATTTGACTCTTACCTCGAGTACGAAGCTTGGGTCTTCCAGCACCGAGGGGGAGCGAAGATCGGCGTCCTCGAGACAGGCCCAAATCTCGGAGGAGCAACGATCGGAACCCTTGATACGGATCGAGGGGGAGAATATTTGTCGAAAGAATTCACTCGGCACTTGAAGGCTAGAGGAACGGTGCGACGTTTGAACGTGCACGACTCGCCTCAGCAAGAAGGAGTTGCGGAACGGCTCAACCGTACTCTTCTTGAACATGCGCGCGCAATGTTAATTGCGGCGGGACTTCCCAAATTTTTATGGGGAGAAGCGGTGAAACATGCCACATGGTTGAAAGATAGAGTTTCAACCCGGGCTCTCATCAAGACAACGCCGTATGAGGCGGCTACGGGCGAGAAGCCTGACTTGTCCGACATCCACGAGTTTGGATGCAAGGCTTGGGTTCGTCAAGAGAACACCAAGAAGCTCGACGATAGAGCATTGGAGGCCAAATTTGTTGGTTACGACGAAGAAAGCAAAGGATATCGCATTTACTGGCCCAGAAAATGGAAGGTTACAGTGGAGCGGAACGTCAAGTTCAACCCAGACGAAATACTCGTCAGCGATATCCAGTCCGAGGGGGAGAAGGTGGATAAGGAGGTTATCGTCCAGGATATCGCCCCAAGCCAGCCTGACCTCGTCAAAATTCCTGAAGCGCAAGACGCGCCGACTTTCCCACGCGAACCATCAGAACACTCCGACTCTGGCGAGGACGAAGATCCTGTCCTGCCAAGACAACAGCCGAGACGCGACGGACTTATTGAACCCGCCCCGAATACGGGCAGAGGTTTCCGCTCACACAAGGCCACAAATTATGCCGACTTGCACCACGGACGGGCAACGGCGAGCGCTGCAGTTGAAGTGAAGCACGGGCATCCCGAAATCGAGTTTGCGATGGCCAGTGGCGGATCTCCTGGCGCAGAGCCTCGAACGGCTCAGGAAGCGCTTAACAGCCCACAGAGCAACGCATGGGCAGATGCCATGGAGGAGGAAATAAACCAGCTTGAAAAGGCGAATGCATGGGAGATTGTTATACCCCCACCGAGCGCAAACGTCTTGCGATCCCGCTATGTTTTCCGCACCAAGCACGACAGTAACAACGAAGTTGATCGCTATCGAGCACGATTCGTTGCCAAAGGGAATACACAAGTCTACGGTATCGATTACACCGAGACCTTTGCACCTGTCGTCAAACTTTCCACACTCCGAGTTATTTTGGCATTGGCCGCGCAGCGCGACTGCGAAATTCATCATATGGACGTCAAAAGTGCTTATCTTAATACGGAGCTCAAGGAGACGATCTACGTCCAGCCCCCACACGGATATTTGGAGGGCAAAGAAAAGTTTCAGCACCTGAATAAGGCGGAAGTCCGCCCGTTCGCATTATTGCTGAAGAAAGCTTTATATGGAACGAAGCAGGGTGCGCGCGGATGGTACAAGAAACTCGCGGAGGTCATGAAGACTTTTGGATTCCGCATTTGCAGCTCGGACCAAGCTGTGTTTCTTATGGGAGAAGGAACCAAGACCAGTATAGTCGCAGCAGCAGTTGACGACTTGACCATCGTGGCGAACACGATGGATGAAATCAATCGGATCAAGGAGCACCTCCGTTCCAATTTCGAGATGACGGATTTAGGCGAAGTCTCCTGGTTACTTGGACTCGACATTCAACGCGACCGTGCCGCTCGCACAATTTCCATCGGGCAACAAGCATTCATAGATACAATCCTCGCGCGATTTAATCTCACAAATGCGCGACCTCTCTCGACGCCCATGGAACCCGGTACAATTTTGGTGAACGAACAATCACCAACTACTGAAGAAGAAATCGAAGACATGAAGGACGTCCCTTACCTCGAAGGACTGGGATCCCTCATGTATGTTTGTCAAGGGACGCGATTCGATATATCCCTTCCGGTCTCGCTTTGTTCGCGATTCATGCACAACCCGGGACGCGTGCATTGGGAAGCTGTTAAAAGAATTTTCCGTTACCTAAAAGGAACGAGAGACCTACGGCTGCATCTTGGTGGAATAAACGCACCACCTCACGGTTACTCAGATGCGGACCACGCCTCACAAAAAGATCGGCACTCGATATCCGGTTATGCCTTTTTAATTGGAGGTTGTGTTTCTGCCAGCTCAAAGCGCAGCCTATTATTGCTTTATCCAGCACAGAAGCGGAGTATATTGCGATGACGCACGCAGCAAAAGAAGCCATCTGGCTGCGCGCACTCATCGGGGAACTAAACTCGCCATTGAATTCCGCCATACCACTCAACTGCGACAATCAATCTGCGATCGCTTTATCCAAGGATAATCAATTCCACGCACGGACGAAGCACATTGATTTGCGCTATCACTTCATTCGGGAGACAATCGAAAACGAACAGATCTCTGTCCCCTACTGCCCTACAGACGAAATGACGGCAGATATTTTTACCAAGGCACTACCCAAAGCGAAACTCGAATACTTTGTTCGCAAGCTTGGGCTTCGTTGCGCTTGAGGGGGAGTGTTGTGATTTGGCAAGCGGTACGAAGCCCGAACGGAGTCGGACGAGTACCACATGGCAATGGAGCGGGAGCGGGAATAGAAGCATGCGGACCCGAACGAAGTCGGATCAGTACCGCATGGTCACAGAGCGGGAGCGGGAACGCAACCATGCGTACCCGAGCGGACGCTGTGCAAATGCTGTGCAGAGCGGATCCTAGGAGGTTGAGAGCGGAACGCGCTTAGACGAGCGGACATCTTAGAATGGGAAACGGACTCCCACATTATGCGAACGGACTATCTCAATATGGCGAACGGACTTTATGGTTTATGCAATACATATGACACATCTTGTAGTATATAAGTAGCTGGACTCTTGACGAATAAATCAGTTCGATCTTCCCCAATTACATCGTTCTCAAAGGACGCCTCCTGCCCCTCTGCGCACCACCCATAGACCCATTTTATCTCAACATTTGCCTGCAAACACCAAATCCCTGCCTTAAGTCAAACCGTAAAAATCAAAGTCATGGAGGTAAGAAGACCGAATCTCGCTGATATGCATCAGCCCGCTCTGCAGACGGATACCGAGCGGAGACGGAAACGGAAGCTGTGCACACTCTCACGGTTGACATTACTAATCATATTTCCGTTTCCATTCCCGCTCCCGCTCCTCATTGCCCGCTCCATATGGCATCTACCATATCCAGCGAGCGGGATTCTCACGACCCGTTGTAAAAGCAGTCATCCCCGCTCCTCGTTGCCCGCTCCATATGGCGTCTACCGCATCTGGCGAGCGGGACTCTCACGAAGCTTTGGAACGGCAGTGCTTCACGTCTCATGATGGCCCCGCTCTCGTATTTACATGTCATTCTCTCTTACTCACTTTTCCGCTCCTATTTACTATAAAAGCCCGACGTCTTTACCATGTATGGCAGAGACCCGCACCCCACTGCAATAGATTTCATTTGTTGCTAGTTTGTGTCGCCCTCCGCAGCCCATCTGCATATCGCCCTTCGCCATCGATCACTGTCTCTTCCGACCATCGTCTCGTCTATGCCTACGCCAACGTCAACATCCTCGCCCTCGTATAGTTCCGCATTGTTTGTCTGTCGTATTGATCTTCTATCGTTTATAGTCGCCGCTGTCTCGCGTTCACCCGCCCGTACCTGATTGGGTTTGGGACTTCTTAGACCACCTCGCACACCCACGCTTACTGCTCCCGCTCACGGAGTGGCGTTGTTCATATTTGCTCAGCTCCGCTCTTAGACACGGAGTAGGCGTATCATCGCTTCGCTCTGGACACTGTGGGTCTTAGGCCTATATGGGATGCCTAAATAAATAATACATGGACGCGAAGTTCAGGGATCCGATGGGGAATCAAGGTTTTAAAAAAAAACCCACTTCAGAGCCCCTGTGGCTGACTGTCGCAAATGATACCCGTGGAAGCATACCGTTGGTTGGAACTGAAGCGATTTTGATCAATCACACCCAAGAAATGTGAGTGGCGGATGAAATTGCTATTTATGAGAACGAATAGCCGATAGTCGAGACAAACAATTTTCCTGACTGGATTGATAGTCCAGTCAGTATTATGGCATAGAAAGCAGCATGTTGCACGCTGATTGTCACTGTGATGCCTACTGATTCGTCCGATTCTGCCTTGAAAATCCATATAATCTAGTGATGGCCTTAGGGCCATTGCTTTGCATGGAGCTCCGAGGGAGAGGTGTCCAAGAGCCAGTTGCTCATCCATTGAAGGGCCCAAATAGTCCCCTTTGATTGGTAAACAGCACCAAACACGTGGTATGCTGAAACCTTTGAATTATTTTGCGAGATCTCAAAGGCAGTGAAAAAGGTTGGCATGCGGAAGGCAGCGAATACAAATGTGAATGCAAGAGTGGTGAAACTGCTGGCCGCATGGGGTGAGTCTTTCCTTTGTGCCAAACTACACCAGTGATTTTTTGAGGCACTGTCAGCGGTGAATTTTGTGATCATGCGTTCAAACATCAACACAATATCCAAGGATTAATATTTTCAACGCTGACGTGCAAAATTTTATAAAAGTTCAGTCATCGAAATGTTTATTATAAAGGCATCCGCGTTCGGTTGGGCGGTTCGGTCCTCACTCTGGAGCATTGCGGGTCTGTTTCCGATTCGAATTTTGACCCCACAGCTTCAACTGATATCCCGGGTCCGGATGCAGCTGCCCCAGGGCTCGATAGTCACGAAGTCCAGCAAGCAATAGCCGAAACTGTGTTACGTCACGACTCGACCGAAGTGGCCAGCCTTCATGCGAGCCGTCAGCGCAAGGGAATATATTAGATGCACAGGATATTCGACAACTAACCGTTGCACCGGGAACGATCATCAACAGTTCGATATCTCAAAATTACACGACGGCGACTAACGAGGCCTGAACCACACTTTGGCACTTTTTCTCGGTTGCCCAATTGTGGCTGTTGCTGAAAACGTAAGATCATGTTCCTGGCATGGATAGACTTGGAGTGGCTCGAGGCTTACACATCGAATGCCCTTTTTGCGAGTAGCCACTCACAAGGACGGTTACGAACTCTGGCACATCGTTGTGTACGGTCCGCTGTTGAGTCCAACTCTAGTGATCGGACAGACCCACGAGATCGTAATTTTGGCAACCTGGCCAGGTGAGGTGTTGTAGGGGGCATTGTAGATGACGGTTCCCTTCAACCTGGAAGGCACTGTCCAATTCAATTGAAGTCAGATGTGGATTCATTGCCGATGGTAAACCTGTCGCATCTATTCACTTGGGAATCCGCAGTGAACATATGCCGGAGGGGGTTCAAGCACCACTAGCTTTCGTTGCGTTCCATGGAGAATGTAGCTTCATCGCCATCGGCATCCATTCCGGCAAGAGGGTACGAGGTGTATTTCCCACTAATTGTGACAGTGTCACCGTCGTGTTCAGCTGGGTTGCCAGTGTTATTCTTGATTGTGATGCTAGCAAAGCATTCATCTATCACTTGTGGGAGTGGTGCGGGATCCATGAGCGTCTGCCTCATTTGAACGGATCAGCTGGTTATATAGCAGCGCCTCGTCATCAGCTGCAGTAAGATGAGGTTAGGGCCTCGGGGAACTGCTGGTTCTGGACATGGTCCTTGACAGGGAGAACATAGAAATATACATTTCGTGGTTGTTCCATGTCTTGGCAGGGCCAAGAATAGAAATAGCTCCGCGCACATCAGCTTCATATTTCTTCCATGGGAGGCGTCCGTACGATGATACTGGCCTCCACTGACGTCTGGGATCGCAAGAAGGGAACATAAACGCCGGATTTGGCGACTCGTGGGACCCAAGGTCATCTGGCCAGCGCGTTAACTGCCAAAACCCGTAACCGATCCCAAAAATAGTGATTCAAGTTGACATGGAGAACACAAAAATAAATCCGCCGTGTGCGGATCGACTGCCACCGACTCATGTCTGCCATACATCCGCACTGGAGTGAAACCAACAGAGCTAATAAAATATAAAACATCCCATCGACGATTTCAACTTGCAGAATATGCTCCTCACGTTACCCAGTGGGCCTTGGGTATTGCAGCGGCACCCGATGATGTATTTGAGTTGAATGACAATGATCAATGATCCGAAACACTCCGGCACAGGAACAGGAATTGTACGGTTAATTCATTCCCTAAGTGTCCGGCACTTCAAAATGCCGGACCCAATTCAGTCCTGGCCTGACTCCCTGGGGTGATTATTCATTCAGATCATAATAGGACTCCGACATATTTCCACTGACTTCTTCCATTACCCTCTCCGTACTCGGATGGGCCCATATGATTACGAAGCATCTCACTATGAGATTTATTGACATGAACGACAGCACACAAGCACTCAACCCTCCAATCGGCGCGGACCGGAAATACGCTCGATGCGCGCTCTGTGAAGCTGAGATAATGATCTTGAGGAGCCTAAAGTACTGTCACCGCGCGCTTCGGAGCGGAGAAAGAACGGAGCCGTACCGCAGGCGCCGCCAGTCCCAGCGTAGTGTCGCGCGGTGGCGTCGGAGACTGCGGGTCTTAGTGCCCTTGGCAAATCTCGAAGCGATAACACCGGCGGGCATGGGGGATGAGATCCTCATCTGTCACGGAAACAATCTCCACCCATTTCTATCCAGGCTGTTCATAAAAATGGATGCAAAGTGAGGATCGGCCAGCATGATTTCTCCTGAGCCGCACTGGAGGCAATCGCTGCGAACACATAGATTGCCCTGAATCACCTCTGATGTTAATGCATGGTCGGGTACCACCCCGGGCAGTTACTTGTAGAGTAGTGCTCATTCTCACCATCACAGAGCATCTTTGTCTAGTCCAAAGATGGTAGATCACATGAATGCAGAATAGTGCGGAATCTGCTCATCGGATAAACAAGTTGATCGACCAATGGGGGTTGAGCCTCCCACGAAGCAAGATATAAGAACCCTCCATTGCTCAACAGCTCTCTCCCGATATCACTGTTTCTGGATGCCCATGACTTCTGTTGCTCGACTTCGCCTCAATAACATTGTGACCTGCTTGAATGAAGCCATGGAAACTTTGGAGGTCATTGCTAAAAGTCTAGAGACACCGTTCTTAGCACCCATTTGCACCATAACACGGACTCTAGTGACTTCTGTGCAGGTAATTGCCCCAATTGAGTCATCTCCTGTGAACCTCACCCATAATTTCAGAATGTGAAAAGGAACAAATATGACTGCACACAAATGCTAGAACAAATTTACGAGATGCTATATGGCATTATTCGTCTTCACCTCGTTTCAAATACCGGCGGCGAATTCCCGCCAAGTGTTTTGAACTATTTGGGACAATTTACTGAGTAGTTTTTCATCTATCTCACTAATCATCAGTGCCGATACTATTTACCTAGGACTCTCCACCAAGTCCACACATTCGTTGAAGCTCAACTGGATAAAGGCAGAATTCGGCAGTTCTTTCGTCAAGACAAAATGAGCACATTGCGCAAGTGCTGCACCGCTGGTCTGGAACAAGCACTTGTGGTTTTCAAGGTATATACAACACTGTTGTGTCATATAGATTGGTCACACAGCAACTATCCAGGTCCAGGGGATAAATATTTTGAGTGGTGTGGCGGAGATGCAGCAATATTCACAAAGGACCCACGAAGAAGTTTTGGAATTGATTTCATCTCTTTCTGATGGAGCCAATTCTGATGGGACATCTTCTGTGACTTCTAATTCCTCAGCTTGCCTCTCGCTTACTCATTAATTTCCACAGACAAGCAGAGTCCTCTCCAGCTCGCAAACCAGGTACTGATCTTCATTATACCCAATGACGCCACTAAGTGTTTATCGAGCTCGAGCCCACTTTCCTATTGCCATCGGAGCCCAAGATATTCCACGGTCGTGAATCAGAGCTTTCAGTCATAATCAAATCCTTCGAGCGAGAAACACCCAGGGTCGCAATCTTGGGTACAGGAGGAATGGGAAAGACAAGTCTTTCAAAGTGGTTCTGCATCACCCAAAAAGTGTTACTAGATATGGCCAGCATCGGTTTTTTGTCACATGTGACACTGTGTTAGCAGTGTTCAACTTGCTGCCCACATCGGAGAGTACATAGGACTAAAGCCAGGAGAAGATCCCACTTGGCCCGTCATCCGTTACTTTCTAGCAGCCCACCTTCCCTATTAATTTTGGACAATCTGGAAACAATTTGGGACCCGATAGAGTCCCGCAGGGATGTTGAAAATTTCTTGGCCTTGCTCACAGAGGTAGATCATCTGGATTGGTTGTAAGTATATGGTTTTATGTTTCCTTCGGACCTGATTTCGCTATAGATCACCATGCGAGGAGCTCAAAGACCAGCTAATGTTCAGTGGAGCCATCCATTCCTGGAGCCTTTGAGGCCCTTGAGACAGGATGCTGCTAGGCAAACCTTCATTGACATTGCTGATGAGATTCATGATCTCAAGGATATTGACAAAATCCTCCTCCTACAGATAACATGCCCCTTGCCATCGATCTTATTGCACATCTTGTCGACTCAGAGGGCCCATGCAAGTGTTGAATCGCTGGGAAACCGAGAGAACCTCTATGCTCTCTGATGGATATGATAGAAAATCAAATTTGGATCTGTCAATCTCGTTATCGCTTTCTAGCCCTCGGATGACATCTTCGCCTCATGCATGTGATCTATTGAGCCTACTTGCAATGCTCCCAGATGGGCTTTCAAATGCAGAGCTCCTCCAAAGCAAACTCCCACTTGAAAATATCCTTGCCTGTAAATCTACCTTGCTTGGCACATCCCTGGCCTACATGGATGACCAGAAACGGCTGAAAGCCTTAACACCCATCCGTGAATTTATGCAGCAAAATCACCCCCCCCACCAATCATCTCATCCAGCTCTTTTGGAATATTTTAGAGAGCTCCTGGAGCTTTACACCAAATTTGTAGGAACAGTGTCAAGTCCTGGAATCATTGCCCGAATATCCTCGAACTTTGCAAATATCCAGAATATCCTCCTCAATGGCTTGATTCCAGGGAATCCCGATTGTGTCAAGGTCATATACAGCACCTGTGCTCTTGACCAATACAGTATCCTAACAGGTCATGGACCAATTTCTTGATGGAACGGATTCTCCATGTCCTACCTCAACCCAACGATCCCGTATTGGAGGTATACTTCATCACAGAAGTCCTTGCTGGATGGGAGCGTTATCTGGTTCCCAATGCAGGATATCTCATTGAGCGGGCAGTGGGGTATATGGGTCAGTTCAGTGACCCAGATCTCCAATGTGAGTTTCTTTGTTCATGGTTCATATATCAATTGAATGGATCTGTCAGGCCGATTCTATAACACCCTGGCAGACTACTATGGGCACAAACATCAAAATTCCACTGCAGTGCATTTCTCTCGCACTGCACTGTCATTGGCAATATCAACAGGGAATATCAGACAACAGGCTCGGGCATTGACTGCACTAGCAATGTTTGCGTGGAGAAATGGAGATTATTCTGAAGCACAAGTCATGCATATGAGTCCCAGAAGCTGGCAAGATTTGTGGGGATTTATTCATAGAAGCCAGAGCACTCCGGGGAATCTCTTTGTTGGCTCATGTTTGGGGGATATGCCCAAAGCCTCTCTCTAAGCAAGAGGGCAAGGGAGCTCCTTCGAGTTTGTGGAATGTCTGGCGGGCAGTTGGATCATAATATCATGAGCAATCAGGCAGAGGTCCACCTGATGAAATCAGAATATGTGGAAGCCCGTCATATTCACACAGAAATTCTCAAAGCTATATCCATTGAGCAAGACTCATACCAGCATGCCTTGATTTTGCTCAATATCGCACAAATCGATGTGCAAATGAATACACCAAGGCATGATGTGCAGAGCAATATCGACAGAGCATCTCTGTTGTTCAGAACCACACAAATTGGGATGGTCATGATTTACTGTGACAGCATTCAGGCATCTCTAGAAATGAGAGATGGAAACTTGTCCCTGGCACGAACCCTTCTCGAAAAATGCCTCAAATTTGGGTGGGGGAAAGAAATTGAAGCTGTGAACCTCTGTCTGGAGAGCCTCGGTAATTTTCTATGCTGGAGAGAAATGGCTCAGACTGCATCTACATGCACAGTGTCATTCTTAGTGCACAGCCTGAAGTCGAAACGGAGGCTGGAAACCCAGAAAGCTCTCCAATTTCTAGGAGATGTCTTCTTAGCTCAGGGAGACCATGATACAGCCCTGAGCCTATTCACTTTGGCTCTGGATGGATTTACACAGATGGATGTGCACCGTGGTAGAGCAGAGTGTATTCTCCGACTGGGTGACATTTGGAAGTTGCGTGCAGACATTCTCAAAGCAGTTGAACTTTGGAAGACAGCTAGACCATTATTTGAACGCTCCTCACAGGCACAGCAGATTATTCAGGTTGATGAAAGGCTTGCCACCATCAGTCGTAATGAACAGGCTCAAAAATCCATGCAACCAAGGGAAATTCGGAATGTGGGCTTGGAGAATGGCCCGGTTATTTCAAACTGATTTCTTTAAGGCTTCCGTATATCACTGCTTTTTATGACTGTATTTTTTGTAGTCTTGAATAATATTTAGTTATAGCCGGTGGTAGGCAAATCAACATTGAACATCTCAGTCGGGGTGGGTTCGTTTAATCACTGGGATTTCAGTGAGGAGTCAGATTACAACCTGGTACAATCATTTCTTGTGTGCATTGGTGGGTTGTCAAGTATCGCATTGGACCGCCGTGGATCGCAGTATACCGCACAGGTGCTGTATTACTTGTGCTGGGGGCGGTGAACATGAGACAACCACGAGGCAGAGAATGAGACTGAGGTGAAGCTGTTTCACAGGCCGGCGGTCAACGGAGAGGAATATTTACAGTATTTTTGGTGTTTCAATATCGTGGCAATCAAGCCAGCGCGGAAAAACGGGACTTCCAATGATCGTCTTGGGGCGTAACGGAACGGGGAAGGCAAGTCGATTGCGCAAATATTCACTGCGTTCCACTGCCCCTTAAACTTAGTCTGCCTCGCTCACGATGACTGTGCCTAACTGAGCGTAGCTGGCTACACAGACCCTGCCTAGCTGCCTAAACCCAATTTAATTTTAGCTCATACGAACTGTGCTTAGTAACCTAAACTCAGATCAGTGGAGGTGTTTGTAGGTGAGTTTAGATGCCTAGCCTTAGGTCCACAGAGCTAGAATCACTGAATTCTGCTCTTCCACTCCAAAGACGCAAATGATTGTTTGCCATATGGTACTCACAATCCATGCAAGAGCGGCGGATGGGCTTCTGATGTAGGAACCTCGGAGAGTAATGCCTTCCAAAGCCGAATTGAAAGCGGGGGTCGGCATTGTTGAGACATTGTTGAGCAGGAACAACATCACAGAATACACGGAGGATCGGGATCCGATACTTGCGATCTCCTTTTATTCATATTATTCAGTTAGAAGGACCTCTGCCTAGCTCTGCATAGGCGACTAGAAACAGCCGGGCAGAAATAGACTCAGCTACGCACACCTACAGACAGACACACAGAGCTAGCCAGACCTACGCCGAGTTACAGAGGTTATGGCTAGGCCAACTAGACTCAAGTACACTCAGCCATCTGGCTAGCTATGTGTAGACGTCTAGATCTAGCTACATGGTAGACAATCAACTGTCACTTTCCGTGAGAGTTTCTCCGATCATTGAAGCGACACCTGAACTGTCACTTTGCTAAATCCGGCGACTTACCCCTTTGGTCGAGGTTTCGGACATTTCCGTGGCCACGAATCTTGAAGACGACAACGTGCGCATAAGTTTTGGTTAAGATCCATTCAAATCTGGGCTATTAGTACAGTAAGGAAGTTCGAGGGAGACGGCAAGGTCAAGTCATAGGGGAAAACAACAAGTATTCTCACCAGTTTAATCAAGTAAATGCAATCATCAAAATCTCACTAGCACTCACTCAAAATGTAACCGCCAAAGACCAGCGTTCTACGAGGGCATCTTCTCCTCGATAACTTGAAGCGCCGATCGCGCAACACTACTACCGGATAAGCAGCGATCGACCTCCCAATATATACTCTGGCCTCGAGCCTCCGCAGCACCGGTATGTATGCCGCCAGGACACACGCCTCGAGGTTCAGCAGATCCGTTGTCTCATTTTTGAAAAAAATGCAACTCTACAGTGGCCGCCGGCGGCGCGTGCAGATAAGTTCAGGCTTCTGATTGTGATGTGCCTCAGAGCGGGGAACGAGCCGAATCGATTAATTCCACACCGCGATCTGCTGTATGACGAGGCCCAGGGAGAGGTACATACAGCCCGGGCCGCGGTGCTTTGCGTGTGCTGCTGTCAAATTCCGGGTCCTGAACAGTGTACAGTCTCAAACTAGGAAGCGCAACGATCAGACTGTTTCATGAATATGTGAGCCAAATCCGCGCAAATCACTCGGTCCAAATTGTAATTTGGATCGAATTGATATCTATTCCACACCACAATTCACTTTTGGGAGCAACATTGAGTAGTTCTTGAAAACAAGGCAAGTCTTTCCGACACCTCAGATATGCCCAAATAACGCAGAAGCGCAACACTTCGGATTGTAGTTCTGGGGGTATGCTTTTTGGTAGTTCAACCTACATATCTGTAATAAGGGACATTGAAAATCCCCAATTCAACGAAATTGTCATATGCCAGCCAATACTGTGAACACAGAAAAAAGGAAAAGTCTGGTAAGTCAAGATTCGAGGCTGTGAAATGCAGCCACAAACAGCGCAATTTTGAGGGCTTCACAGGAGCTCTTCGCACAAATCCTTTTGTGGGCAGGATGATATGATAGCCTACTAAGCTCCTATAAATTTGGGGCCTGGTCGGAAGCCTCAAAGATACGTAATTAGGCCACCGATCGCTCGATCGACCTTATCAACAGAATACAACATGCGAGGCACGAGCACCAAACTTGTTGTAGTGTCTGTCTATGAGAAACTAGGGCTTCACAGGAGCTCTTCGCACAAATCCTTTTGTGGGCAGGATGATATGATAGCCTACTAAGCTCCTATAAATTTGGGACCTGGTCGGAAGCCTTAAAGATACGTAATTCCTAGCGTTATGCTTCTACGTTGTGCTGCGCTTCCTAGTTTGAGACTGTATTAGAATGTTACTTTTGTGAGAACATATAGGAATAGACTATATTACTGTGGAACTTATTACAAGATTTTGTACTCTACAAAATATCAGGAACCTTCTGAACAACTGAGTAATAAACCACCGGGCTTGGTAAGTTCAACCTCGGGATGAGTAAGCACGCTCGGACGGATCATGCGTGCATCGGCAATGGTGGGAATTCAGCTTGTCATTCCAACACCCTCCTCCCAATGGCATCTCGAGACCCTATAAGTTAGAGTCACTGTATTCTACTCGGGAATTCATCGTGAAAATGAAGGAAGCCAGATCATGAAACTAATACCCTGAACACGAGCGGAGATGACTTGGCCTTCACGCTAGCACATCACTGCGTTGAGACCCTCTGTAGTCACATTCTGACTACCTGGTCCGAGCTCAGTCTACGTTGGACTACCCCCGTAGTCGAAGTCGTAGGCAAAGGTTGGACCTTGGCCTATACCTTGGCCTACCAGGTGTAGACCGAGCTCGGACCAGGTAGTCAGACTGCGACTACGCGGGGGCTCAACGCAGTGCATGCCTGCTTACCTCCTATCAAAGCCACCTGTGCAAAGAACCTTCTGAACACCCTGATATTGCCGCTGGACTTCACTCATTCGGGAAAAAGCGACGCATCCCGCGTTGACTGCCATCTTGGAATGTACACGAGGCGCTGAATCAGCGCCAGTACTCCAGCTTCTGACGTGAACCAAAGTATTGGGAGCGAACAGCGCGCTCTAGTAACGTATACAAGGCGCTGATTCGGCGCCAGTACTCCAGCTTCTGACTTGAACCAAAGTATTGGGAGCGAACACCGCGCTCTTTAACGTATACGAGGCGCTGATTCGGCGCTAATACCCCAGCTTCTGATCTTAATCGAAGTGGTGGGGACGAACACCGTGCTCTTGCAACGTATGCACGGGGCTGAATCGGCGCTCATACTCCGGCTTCTGACCTTAATCGAAGTCTTGGGGCCCGAAGCACTGCGCACTTGTAACGTGTACAGGCGTTGAATCGGCGTTATAGTACTGTGGCGTCTATCTGACTTTAGCCGAAACAGTGGGGCGCGGAGCGTCGCTGCGCTCTTGTAACGTATATAAGGACACTTGAACAAGGCGTAGTTCCCTCAGCCTCTTCAGCATCTCCAACTTTGAAGAAGCTACTTGAAATCAATCGCAACCATGTCGACGACCCAGGTAAGTACGCAGATTACCGTCCACCATACCATTTACGAATCCATTCTATGATAGAAAAGTGTCCGTTCACCGCATCCATCGTGTGCGATGCCTACTGACGTTCTTTGTCATTCAGCTCGTTAATATCCAGCCCATTGGTGCCTACAATGAGCCCAGTTTGCGTTCAGCGAACTCGACGACAAAAACCAGTATCTTATTCGTGAACTACCGAGCCAAACCTATTCACGTCTGGTGGATCTCATTCGACCCGAAGCGGGTTAGTTATGGAACGGTCGCGGGAAATGGTGGGAAGTTGGACATGTCGACGACTTATTTGACCCATCCTTGGGTCATTACGGACGAGGAGAGCGGTGAGGCCTTAGGGATTTGGATGCCTATTCCAGATGCAGGACTCGTGGTTGTCGCTTGAGAGATGACATACAAAGCCTATGCATTTGTTGAATTTACAAGATCTTTGCTATTTGCGCTGCCGTTAGATGATTAAGGTGCCATAGTATTCGGGGAGTGTAGTTTCGGATGTGTAGCGTCTGAGGTGGAGTCGGCTCGAGCGCAGAGACTTCGTTATCTTGATTTTAGATTAAACTTCTGCTACGACCGAGCCATCGCCGATAAATCCGAACCCTTTTCCACGCCCAACTACGCGTGCACTCCTTCCTCCTTCGACCCGCCATCCCTTTGCCGCCACCTTTGTCTCCGCCCCTCTGCAACAGCTAACCCCCGCGCCGTGCTTATTCGCTACTGCGTAGTCAGCGCCGCGGCGATCAATCGTGCCACTGGCACGTCGCTTCAATTTCTCTTGTCCCACCGCCTCGTCCCCAAACCTCAACAATACCGGGCGCCCGCCGCGCTACGGCCTCAATTATCTTCAAAGCCCAAACCGCGTCCCCAATTAAGCTTAGCCCGCCTTCAATCAAACCTATGTCCTCGCATCCTCGCCGCTCCCGTACCTCACTTTTCACAGCTCCTCGTCGACACTCAGCAAAAGCGATGCCTCCCCCCGTTTACTGCTCTGCTTCTCACGCTTTACCCTGCCCAATACTCCGGTGCGCGCGCTATTCTATATAATTCTAAGGTGATGCTGATACCTATCTACCGGCTGTAGAACTCTTCCACGCGTCGCTGCAATGCATACGCCCCGCACACGACACGCTTACATCGATAACTCCCACCCCTCCTCCCACTTGTGCGATGCATCTGGGTATGTCGGATTCGGTGATTTTGGTGCGTTCCTTCGCCGCCCGCCTCTTCATCTCCGTCATTTCTTGCGGTATTCATTCTCCTTCCGACATCTCTACATCCCTCCCAGTAATCTCCTTCCTCTTCTGTAAATCTGCTCACGTTCTCGTCAGTCATTTCACCTGCGCGCACACCTCAAGCAGCAAAAATGCTTCGGCGTAGCCAGTGCCGGCTCTTCTGTACCGTCTACGCCACCAAACCGACCAGAACACCGCGTTTCCGACGTTGCATGCACACCGCACCCAGTGTGCTACCCGACTCCTGCGTTGCCTGCCAGACGCCGTACCGCACCCACGCTCGACAGCATGACAGCGCACACCACACCCCACTGGCGCCCCCCCGCTCGCGCGCGCGCGCTCCTCGCCGCTCACGTTTATCAACGGTGCGCTCCCCTCTACTCCTACCTCTTCTCTCGACCTCGTCGTTTGTCTTCTCGGAGGTTTTTTCCCCAGCAGATCGATCCCTTCCAGTATCCCTGCCCTCCCCGAGTTCCCCTGTGGAAGGGGAGCTCGTCGCATTCACCCCTATCCATATTTACCCGCTTACTCTATTGTACATCGGCCATCAGGCCGCATATTTGGTTCGTACGCACACATTGTCAAACATCTCCCCTTCTCCAAAGAACCACGATCAACGACGCGACCAGTGACCAGAGTGTTCCACCGTGAGCACGTCGCCAGTGAAGACTTTCTACCTGAGCCCCAGTTTATCACTCTCACCGAACCTTTCTGCCCCGCACCCGTACTCTACGTTTCCCCCTATCCCGACTACATTTCCCTTTCACGCCTATACGACATTCTCGGGACCATTTACTCATTTTCTGCTTCACCTTTGTACCCCTTTCCCCGGACTTCCGACCCATATTTCTGTCTACCAGCCTCGAACTCCGTACTGCGACACCCGACGACAGCCAAGGACGACTATGCCGTCCCATTTCGGGTGGTCTCGTCGCTTTGGCTCTCTGAGCATTCGGGGCAGCTACTCATCAACTCATTCCTCAACTCACGGTGTCTGTGCGATATCGATACCCATCTTCCCTCTGTGTTGACCCCAGTCCATCATCTCATTCTCCATCCCTGTTCTCCCCCCACGCAACTCCTCCCGCGCAGGCAACGAAAATATACCCCGGCTCGATTAAGCTTTCGTTACCCTTCAACGGCTCGGAGGCGTCGTTCATTCCTCTCAACCAACCCACTGCACCTCGACCGTCCCTACAGATTGTTTCCCTTATCGATGTATGTAAAGTGATGATGTCTTTATATATAAGATAATTCTATTTGGCACCTCGAGGTGCCACGAGTACCCGGGAATTGTCATGATGTTTTCTGTGATAGCAGGAAGGGCTGGATGAGCGGGAAGTGTTCAGAAGGATGAATACCACCCAAGGAAGTACAATCTCGCACAGATATCTCCAATTGGGCAGGCACGGTATATTTTTTGCGTTGCTACTGCGCCATTTTCTCTAAAAGTGGGGTTGTCATTGACAAACATCTTGGAGGCGGTTTTAAAATGGCGCAGTAGCAGCACAAAAAAAACGACTCCCGTTAGCGGGCTCAGGGCTCGGGCCTGGGCTTGAGGCCCGACTGTATGAATTAGTAATTTCTGCGCGCAAAAGTAAACTACGGCACTCCAGGTAAGTGTTTGACTTACTCGGGTGTTATGGCCTGAGACTTCCCAGGCCCGAGCCCTGAGCCCGCTAACGGGAGTCGTTTTTTTTGTGCTGCTACTGCGCCATTTTAAAACCGCCTCCAAGATGTTTGTCAATGACAACCCCACTTTTAGAGAAAATGGCGCAGTAGCAACGCAAAAAATATACCGTGCCTGCCCAATTGGAGATATCTGTGCGAGATTGTACTTCCTTGGGTGGTATTCATCCTTCTGAACACTTCCCGCTCATCCAGCCCTTCCCGCTATCACAGAAAACATCATGACAATTCCCGGGTACTCGTGGCACCTCGAGGTGCCAAATAGAATTATCTTATATATAAAGACATCAACTCACACAGCGGATAATTCTATTTGGCACCCGCAGGTGCCGGTACCCAGGTGCTCATGGCACCTGCGGGTGCCAAATAGAATTATCCGCTGTGTGAGTTGATGTCTGTCAGTCACGGATCCGGGTAGCGATTTTGAAAAACAGGTTATACTCACAAGTTTGAAAAGTGCTTTAAAACTTATACTTTCAGCTGAAAAATAGCAAAACATGAAAAATACCTGTGAGGTGATCCGTGGGAAACCCGCGACCCGCGAGTCAAGTACTCGTGAACGCGGGTTGGCCACGGATCTGAGTAGGGCTCTGGATGACGCAGGTACAGATCCGGGTCACCCGCGAGTTAACTCGTGACGAGCCTTATCTCAGTCATGTATAAAAGGGAAGTGGGAGACCGCAAAATCACCCTTGCACACAAGCACTTCCGAACATGAACTTTTCATTCTTCACCATCGCAGCTCTCTCCATCGTCTTGGCGCTCGGCCTGCAAACAGCAGCTGCCCCTGGCCCCGTGAGCCCCTGTAAACCTCCCGCCTGCGCCGATAAGCGTGTATGTGTCGATGGGCATGCGGGGTCTGCAATCACTCACTGAATACACAGGTCATTGGTGAAACTGTCCAATAGGGGGTGATGGGAGGTGGATGGAGTGGTTGGCGGGAGTCTGTTTTTGAGGGCGGGTTGTCGAATGGCATCTGGAGCATTCAACTGTAACGTGGAGCTTTGCAGCAGTCATTTTTGCCAGAAAGAAAAGCTTCAAGCTAGAATTCTTTGGTCACAGATTTAGGAATAACGGGGTAAGGGCAAGTCGGGGCAGGATAGGCAGATTGGTAGCCTGATTGATTGAATGACCATCCCGCTTCCTTTGGGCTCAGTACTTGGGTCAATCGCCTGATTGATCAGATGACCCTTCCGGATCCAAAAATGGTACCATGCTCCGTGTGCGTAGCTATCGGGCCGAAACGCGTCTCTCTTCCAGTTAATATTCGTTTGCCACAGTCTACGGTCTAATACACAATTTCTGCATTTTCCTTCTCAGTTCCTGATGGTTCCAAGAATTGCTCTTCTGTTTAGAGCAACTCTAGTTTAACGGTACAAAACACGAATTTGAGTCCCACGCATGGCGCCGCGGCAGGAGAGGTAACAATAGGCCGTTGAAGTGGGGAAAACTCCTGATTCGGGTGGTGTGCGTCGAAATTCAAACAGTGAAACATTACTCTGACCACAAGTATGCTGCAAATTGGATTAGATATATAAACCCAGGGGTATGTATCCCTACCAACGACGAAACAGGTAGTGACGCGGCGCTGCCGCGGCACTGCTGCGCAGTTACAGCGGATTGCTGCGACAAACCTCGAGCTGAAGAAGTGTGTTCTTGACCTCAAAAACCTTCGTTCTGTGCAGGAATCCCATTTGCATGCATGAGACACGTGGGGTATGCGGCCACAGCTCCGTTCGAGGGGCCCCAGGGTGTAAAATCTCTGGTAAGATGTGAGAAATAAGGTACCCAATGAGCAATTTCACGCGACAGTGGTCTGATTCAACCTGCAGGAATACCTATTTCACAGTTCAGTCATAACTTGGAACTTGCACGGCACTGCCGCGGTAGTCGCGGCATTTTCTCCTGGCCCGTTCCGAATGATTATCATCCAACCAACCTTACGGTAGCCAAGATATAAAGTCCCGCCGTGCTTGGTGCACATCCAATCTACCTGATATTCTCATCTATATAAGAAAAGACGTGGGTGTCTAGAGACAAACGTCAAAGTGGAGCAAGTGCGGAATGCCATCCGCTCCACAGCTTCCCGCGATGTTGATTTCTTGACTCCATCACAATGTCAAGATTTCACTTGCCTGTTGAACATAGAACATAAGAAAAGATGTGGATGTGGGTGTCTAGAGACCAACATCAGAGTGCGGCAGGTACTTAATGGCATCCTCCACAGCTTGCCGCGATGTTGATTTGTTGACTCCATTGCAATGTCAAGATGTTGGTTTTGCTTGCCTGTTGAACAGATTATGGGGAGATGATGTGGTTTTGAATACAGGGAATTACATTAAATTAGATATATGCTTTAAATTAGGTTCAAGATGGCGGAATCAACCCTGACGTGGGCAAGATGAAGGCGGGCTTTGAAATAAAAGGAATTATTAGTGTACGTTCCTGGTTGGTTCCACATAGCGCTGAAACGGTGCGCTTACAATACGTCTTGAATATGCTAGTTATAGCGTGTTGTGAAACAACACTAAAAACCACACAAACAATATCTTATCACTCCCAAAAGACTAGCGCAATCCTTAGGTGAGTTCGGGTCCGGACCGTAGTATGCGGCCAGCAGGTTTGGATTGTACAGTTAACAACGAAACAAGTACTATGAGGCACTAACAAAGTCCCCGCGGCACTTCACTTGGCAAGTTACAGCAGTTATCTTTCCGCTGCAGCGTTGGATGAATGTTTGTATGAGACGGATACAAGAAGGTAGTGACTATAAAGATAGTTCTATCACTTCAGGGCAGAGTTTGTACTTGGTGTTCACAAAATATCCCCAGCAATGGCCAATTCCAATTGCTATAATGAGGCAAGCTGTTTCTTCCTTGGCAATTCTCTTTACTGCAGGACTCTCCCATACAGCAGACCTAAACTTGTCCTCGTTTAGGAACATTTCCTTCACTTTTATAGTAACGGCTTAAGCATTGATTGCAAAGTCCAACTAATCGATCCAACAGCTAATGACAGGACTCTCCCTGACGAGTGTGAAGGCAAAGCAGCTGACAAGTCACAACCAATTCTCAGGTGGTTAACCGTTTGAAGCTTAACTGATGAGTCCCTTGCTTGACAATTCGAGCCAACAACCAACTTCAATTTATAGACACGTTACAAACAGAGATAGTAAACGAATCTCCGCGAAATATGCCTGAGGACACCCACACCGATAGACGGTGCGATGAACTGGCTGTATGCGGGTTCTACAGGCTGCTTTTATAGTAATAGTACAAACGAAAGGAGATAAACTAGATATAGTAACTGAGATGTGGTGCTTGGTCATGTAGGTTCGTTCCCTCGTGGTTCTTCGTCGATCCCGCATGCTCTTGGTGCTGGGAGATCGTCGGTTTTGACCCCCGCGGTCTATATTTGGTATATTTGCAATACCGCGGTGCCTTCCGCACCTGCAGTACGATGCCGCGCCGGCCTGGGGTTGAACCCAGCCTTTTCAATACATTCCTCCTCGTGCTTGTCTTTGGTGGATCCAGCCGCGGGCAGTGCTTGGCCCGCGAACTACCGGAGTGCCTGAATCCGATCGTTAGAATCCGAATTAGGACTTGTGTGTCTTTGATTTGACAGGTCGCGTCGCGCCGCAGCGCCACGTGATCATCCGATCGCTTTGGCAGTTCCCTGTCTTAGGGTAACAATGGGTCTATGCTCGACCGCGGCCCGTTAGTAGGCTCCGCGGTAGGTTATACACAGTTATGGGACGCCGCGGCATAGCCGCTGTGAGCCATCACTTTGTGATCGCTCTGGAACGGCACATACGAAGCGGAAACGGCATCGCCAAATAAGGACAGAGCACATTCCCGATCGGATGCCTTACACATTGGCACTCACATAAAACGGATCCCGACCCCGCACGCACCACACAAATTGGCCAACCAGAGACGCACGCCCAGGAAAGAAAGCAGAACGGCACACGTAAATATAGACTATCTGCAACGCCGCTCGCCGATTTTGCGAACACTTAGCCAACTTAAACGCACGCCCGAAAGCGAACGGCGCGCATAAATATTGATTGGCATACAACCGCTCGCCGACTTTGCGATCGCCAACTTAAACGCACGCCCTAGAAAGAATAGGAACGGCACGTGTAAATATTGATTATATGCAACGCCGCTCGCCGACTTTGCGATCGCCAACTTAAACGCACACACAAGAAAGAAAGCGAACGGTGCGCGTAAAATATGATTGGCACACAACGGCTGTTCGCCTACTTTCCAAAGTCTGTGCACCCTTCCGTCTCTCCCGCTCGCACGCACGCCGCCTTTTGTTTTCTGCGCGCCGCCCTGTGTTTTCCCGCTGCGCGCCCGACTTTGCGACTCTGCGCGCCCCCTGTGTTTTCCTGCTGCACGCCCGACTTTGCACTCTGCGCGCCCCCTTGGTTTTCCGGCTCGCGCTTCCCCTCCGCCTCGCGCTTCACCTCCACCTCGCGCTCACCTCCGCCTCGCCTCGCTCCTGGAGGCTGTGTGTGAGATTTCCACTCTTTGGACACATGCTCCTTGCATCGGGAACGGTTTCTGCTCCTAGTTCCATATTCCAGAACCTATGCGTGAGTTTTCCGTTCCGTAGACCTCGTCTTGGTTGGCCATCCTTCCCATATCTTGTTCTCCTTATTCATTTTGTTGGTACTCTTCCCGACTTGAACGACCTATTCGTTCTTGAAGGCCGCTCCACGAGCTTCATAACCATATCCTACTCTGATTTTATTTCGTTTGGCGCCTGGCTCACCTCCGCCTCGCCTCGCTCGGCTTCGGGAGCGAGGCGTTCAAGTCGGGAAGAGTACCAACAAAACGAATAAGGAGAACAAGATATGGGAAGGACAGCCAACCAAGACAAGGTCTACGGAACGGAAAACTCACGCATAGGTTCTGGAATATGGAACTAGGAGCAGAAACCGTTCCCGGCAAGGAGCATGTGTCCAAAGAGCAGAAATCTCACACAAAGCCTCCAGGAACATAGAGCTGAGAGCGGAAATCCTTCCCGACTGGAGGAGCACGCGTTCGGCAAGCGGAGAATTCGCACACAGCTTCCAGGAATGAAGAATTGAGAGCGGAAACTGGAGCGCCATGCGTTCGTCGAGCGGGTTCCCCACGCGCAGCTCAGGAACGGAGCGGGAACCTCTTTCGAGTCACAAAGACGGACGGAACCAGTCAAAGGAGCATGTGGCGCTCCCAATTTAGGGAGCGGAATGCGATGAGTCGGAGAAGAACAAGAGGAACGTGTAGAAGGCAGTGCTAAAGGGTTGATTTCCTATAAATACGAGACGCTGCTACGAATAAAGACATCTAATTTTCCCATCTAAAACTACCAGCGCATCTTAAGTGATACGCAAGTACCGCTCACCAGGGCACGCTGACTACGAAAACAAAGGTCTCCAGGGCTGCGCCTGGCAGAACATCGAACCGCCGCCCTTGGATTGTCCGCCGCTGTACGGACCGCTCATCATAACAGCGATCTCGAGCACCGCGCCAGTCATCGCTCGAGTTGTATAAACTCCCCGACCGCTCACGTCAAACGGAACGGGTATCGACCTTCATCGCGGCTCTCAAAAAGCCGACTCCACTCGTTAGAACTTGCGAACGGAAAGAAGAAGACGATTTGTAGAGAATTTAGTAGGGAACGGACTTGGAAAGAACGGAACGGCAGACGGGAGCGGAGTCGTTGAAAACAAGTTTAGGGCCTCCCAGCACACGAAGCACCCCAGAAGAGGTCGGAGGACCAAGGGTAGCTGTATACAAAAGAACGGAGAACGGCCCCATAGCGTTTATAACAACGGAAACCGCATCGCATCTAAACAGTCATCCGCTCCTCAACAGGATTGTAGAACGGGACGTGTTACAAATTCAGGGAAGGCTAGACTTTGGGCGGATTCTCCTCCGTACATTAGAATAGCGAACCGTACGACCAGATATTCTCTGGGGCGTATCAAAATCCTCTAAATAAACCACACACATTTACTGCTACCACAGTCTCGCGCAGCGACACCATTATCTCCCCCAAGGACGCACGCTCTCTACTTGCCCTTACCACCACCACCTATCGGCACCTAGCAGAGGCACAGTCAACATCACACCGCGGCCGCTTTCCTCCATAATGTAACCGTTAACACAACTATGTCTTTGGCAGAGAGGCGCCGCGGTGGCACCGCGGCAGCTCTCCTACGCAGTTTAATGTACCACGCAACATGTTAAGTCTCGCCACTTCATCTATGCAGTCTCTGGGTCGCTTTTATAGGAATAAATCCCTTGAATAGGTTATAGGCGGTTATGGGTATATCTCCTTGGTGGTGTATTCAGAGTACAACACGCCGCAGCGTCACCGCGGTCGTGCTCTGAATACTACAGTCAGTAGTCAGAGCTCTCTCTGACTCTCCTTTATATCACCTAACAGAGTCCAGGTATACAGATATGTTTGTATATCACTGAAACTACCTTGCACCTCTTAATGATGTGTTTATAAGCACAAAAATAGCTAGAGGACGTGCATTTGGTGTTGCGCCGTCTCAGCGCCAAGCTGAATTTCTCTGCCCACCAAATGTTCTGTCCGGATGAAAGCAGAAGGTGGTGGTGGGCAAGATGATTCCGATGAAGGTGGGGTATGACAAAAGTCTTCCCACCGGATCCGAACTTTGCAATTGAATCCTATCCAGTAAAGTCAAGCCTGGGTAACCAGAAGTCCTGGATTGTTCAACAGCCCATCCGTGGCAAAGACACGGGTAACTGCTAATTCGTTGTAATGCGGAAGACCTTGGGAAGACCCCGTTCGACTCGGGGGCGTGGCATCAGAATAGATCAATGACTTTTTGTGTCCTGCCATCTAAAATTGGGTTAAAGTCCAGACGATTACCATCCAAACAACCTTACAGCATCTAACTACGAAGTCCAGCAGTGCAAGGTGCACAACTGCTCTCGTTATCCGTTCCACTCTTTGGAATGCGGAACCCTCCGCTCGACTCGGGGGCGGGACATAGTGCGTCTTGACATCTTTTTTTTGTCTTCCTCTGGGTTTGCCTGAGTAGGCTCCAATGATTAAAACCTCACCAACTAAGATATAAAGTCCCGCAGCACTGGGTGCACAACTGCTCTCGTTAAGATTTCGAAGTTGTTGTAATGCGGAAGAAACTCGTTCGACTCGGGCTGGGACATTCGCTGTACAAAAGTTTCTTTTTACCTGCTTCTGCCATTGTCTGGGTAAGCTCCCGATGACCGCCATCTATCCAACCTCAGAAATCAAGTTATCAAGTCCCGCCGTGCATGGTGCAAATCCGCTCCCGCTGAATCAATGGCGGCAGTGTGTAATGCGGAAGATCCCCATTTGACTCGGAGGCGAGTCATGGACTGGATGGTCGAATCTCTCACTGTCTGGTGGAGTGTTGACTGGGCAAAATGGATAACTACTTAACGAACCTTAGGTAGGTATACGTAGGTAGGTACACGGTCCCGCTCAGGAACAGTAGCCCAGATGTAAAGTCCCGCGGTGCAAGGTGCACAACTGTTCTCACTGCATCGTCTTTGGCTTGCGGAAGAACCCCGTTCGACTCGGGGGCGCGACATGGTTAGTTCTAAATCAATTTTTTGTGTTCTGCCTTTGCCTTGGTAAGTAGGCTTTTGACGATTGCATCCAGCCAACCTTGCAAACACCCAACTAAACTACCAAGTCCCGTGGTGCAGGGTGCACATCCGCTTTCGTTCAATCTCAAACAAAGTTGCTGCAATGCGGAAGAACACCGTTCGATTTGGGGGCGGGACATAGACTTTCATTGTCAAATCTTTTTCGCTATTTGGTGGAACGTTGGCTGGGTTAAGTGGTAGGAAAGAAACCAAAATAGCAAGTCCTGCAGTGCGCGGCGCACATCCGCTCTCAATGCACCGTCCGGTCTTTGGAATGCGGAACAACCACGTTCGACTCGGGGGCGGGACATATGATGCCTCAACATGTCTTTTTTATTCCCTACCATCGAAATTTTGATTGCTATCTAACCAAGCTAACAAACACCCAAGTACGAAGTTCCGCGATGCACGGTGCAGATCTGCTCTCACTAGGAGTTCATGTGAATTATAATGCGAAACAACCACGTTTGACTCGGGGGCGGGACATTGGTTTTCTTGAAGTCCCTTTTTTTCTCCTCTGCCATGTAATTTGGGTTACAGCTAATTGCAGTACCGAAGGCGCGGATTGGAAATCTGCTGTTTTGGGATGTTTTCAAAGAATTCCCGGTATCTCAGTGAGTTCTACACCGATTCCCTTGAAACCTAAATAGAAATACTCGGCTAATTCGTGCGCAATTAGTGATAGAAAGGAAATTGCAAAAATATTCTATATTTGGCGAGCTGGGTTTGAGGGGTCGTTTTTGGGGTCAATTCAATCTGCCGGTATCTAGGCATGTTGAAATGCCCTAGATTTTTGTGAGACATGGCTTCTATCAATATTGAAAGGTGTGTCTCGGGCAGCCTACATGCCGTCCCGTTTAGCCCGAATATCCTCTAACCCCTCACGCCCTCCATTTCTTATGCTCCCAATAATTAAATGCAACGATCGGGCGATGAATTGTCGTGATCAGCGATCAAGAAGGATGTCGCCAAATGACGCGCGCTTGCAAAAGCTCTTTGTCTCTTGCAGCAATGTGACTCGTTGTGACAATTCCACCTACACATTTTTGTTTTATCTTGAATTTTGTTACGACAAAATTCAAGCCTTCAACGATAGGATTGCTAGCAACGCGGCATTGGTATTAAACACAAAGCGCGCGCAATTCACTACCCATCAAGGATGGGTGAATGTGTTGGCCATTCTATTTTAACCCACTCCCACCAATGCTGTTTTGGTTCTGACCACGCCAATGTCGATCTCGAAAATTGACGGTGTTCCATCTGGTGGTATGCACATCGTTGGCAACATCCTCGCACTTCTCCGACCGGAATCCATCGCGGATGGCCACGTCGCATGGAAAGTGTTGGGCTTGTGTCTTTGATTCATTTGTGCTCTACTGGCGATGCAGGTTCAGTGTTCTTCAGCATCAGGTTCTTATTCCCCGTTTTTCAAATTTTCTCTGTTGGTTTCCTGAGACTCATGCGGTCAATTGGCCTGTATGATGTTCGAACGGATGGGGCAGGCTAAGCGACTGTAGCATCCATCGTATCGGAGGCGCGTGTATGTAGGTACAGTACCCGTATGTCCCTCAATGGGACCGCCGCGGTTATACATTTCCTTCCTTCCTTCCTTCCTATACATTTTGATTTGGCCAAGAAATTATATAATTTCAGCTTACATCTTGACCTAGGTCGATTTATCCGGTGTGAGGTCCGGTTTCTGCTTGAACGAGTACGAGGCAGCATCGTTCACTTTCATCTCTATTTCGACGGCGGGACTATCATCAGGAAGGCCCTGCTCAGGCTAGAAGTATCACCGCGTCAGCGTCGCTGTGATCGATAGACGTTGAACGAGAGAAATATCTCACGTTGGGTTTGAATGAGCCTTTAGAAACCCTCTGCAAAGTGTCCATATGAACCTTAAGAGGCAAGCAAGGTCAGCGATGGATCCAATCAGAACCTGAAAATTGGAGTACCGCATTGGTACGGAAGACATCTGGAGCATGCATTGCATCAGCCTCAGCAGAGCGCAGAGCGCAGAAAAGGAACCCACGTATGAGGCCATACTCGTCGCCGCCTTCGCTCCGCTCCAGATCTTCGCACCCACCATGAGTCTCGGGGTTCGCACCGGAAGACGTTCCATTGCCTGACCACGTTCTTCCCCTACTATTGAGATTCGCGAGCTTCAAGTTTTGTGAGACACCACCAATGCAGAGATTTTTTGTTAGAGTGCGAACCATGGTAATGCAATAGACGCGGCTTACGCAGTAGCCGATGCCGGTGGGGACTGTGATATGTGAGCCAGGGTCGGAAAGTGGAAGGCCGAGAAACCCACCATTACTTTCTTCGTTTGCCAGAAATCTAAGCGAAGAGTTGTATGAGTTTGACGGATCACGGACATTTCTGGAACCTACGCGACCAAGACAACCAACGCTATGGTCGCCCCTGCGGTTCCGGTCTGGATCGTTTGTGTCGCTAGTCTATTGAGCAGACTACCAACGACAATTACATCAGGTCGGTGGTGCTGACTCGCAAGCTCACCTCCTGGTTTCCTTGAACGAGGACTTGACCTTCCTGAGTTGCAACAGAAGGGCCAACGCAATAGAAACGTCTGTCACGGCTTCGGTGACGAGCCAGATTCTACATTCGCATGTTAGTTAAGGTAGAACAGCCCTCGGAAAAGATAACGACGCACATGCCAGGGATTACGGCTTTCCGCCGATCCTTATATTGGGGGAAGATCGCGAGTATGGCGCCAGAAGCGAACGCCCCGCCGGCCTGTCAGTGATAGTTTAAATCAGAGTTTATAGTGGAGAAGGAAGAGAAGCTTACTGCGACCGCGATGAAGAAGAATAAAATGAGAGTGATGCATTTATTTTTGGTTCTAGAACGAGTTAGGAGCGGGCCTCGACGCAATGAGAGAAACACGTACAGGAGCCAATATCTAGCAGTCAGGAAACTTTGGGCCAAAGCGGTCACTACGCCAGTCGTAAAGACGTTGAGCGGCTCAGGCTGTTTGACAAGATCCATTCAATTATGTTTCTTCCAATAGGATCTATATGACTTGCCCAATACTGGTTCTTCAGATAGGCCAAATCTCCTGAAAAAAGCGGACTGGGTCAGCGATAGTGGTAGATCAAGTGGAAGAACACACCCCAATGAATGATTGTGTACTGCACGTAACATTATATTAGTCCGTTCATGTGGTAGAAGAAGCAGATATCCACAAGATATACAGCGGAATAGTTTGCGATCATCGACACAGAATCGATCGCAATGGCAGACGATACTAGCAACTACGAGATGGGACGAAAGATCAGAGAATCAACACAGTTACATGACTGAAGGATAAAACCTTCAACATCCAATGGTCGTGTTTGAAGTGGCGGTAGTAGTAGGCTGCCTGGAGCTTGATTAGTAACTCTCCATCATGATCCTTGAACCCACATACCTGAATGATTTCGATGGTGTACAGAACCTAGCATCCTTAATTCTCGTAAAACGCAAAACATACCAAGACAAATTCTCACTGAATTTGCCCAGGTTCCCACAAGCAAAGCCCTAGATAAACGAAGTAAGGCCGTTTTTCGAAATTCAATCAGAATGAATATACCCGAGAATGATGTCCGAATTGAAAGACATCGTAAAAGGAAGGGAAGAAACAGTTTGCAAAACGAAGGTGCTGGCGGTTTTAATATTACACCAGGTGCACGGCCCGGGGCTGTACGAATCGAACATCCATAAGGGCTGTATGCATAGTAGCACCTTGGTTTATGCACCTCTGTACACGTGGCAGTACGAAGGCTGCTCAAAACCAAATATGGCCGCAACACAGCCAAAACTGACGACATTTCGGTAGTCAAGCGCCCAAGCACCCGGGAGAAGCCTGATGCATCAGGAAAACCGCCCCCGCTTGACAGTGCTATGCTGCTATGATTGCTATGGAATGTCATGTAGCCAGGCCAGCTGCATTTGACTCCTATTATTCACCCTGCTTCCCTGCCCTATCCTTTTGGGCTACAAAAGAATTCGAAAACGTATTGATTCCATGATGTTTTCGAACAAAACTGTCGTACAACACGGCAGAAGCATTGCCCCGGCACCTATTCACAAGCGCCAGAGAAGGCCTGGCCGTAAGATATGTGATGAGCACGATAGTACAGCACATATCATATGGTGAACTGCCCATCACATTGCGATGACATTGACTGGGCAAATGGCCCCAATCTGTAGACACCATATCTGACTGACTGACTGAAATTCTATTTGTTGCTGTACCTGACCACAAGGGCTATGCAACTTCACGTATACTAGACAAACTAGGGGGTGTAGTACTGCTAATGATACTGGAGATACCATATAGGCACTAAATGCCACACGCTAAAAAAAATAGATCACAAATGAAAAAATCAATGACTCATGACAGTAGCTGAGACTCTGACATAACAGCCGTACTGCTCCATGTCCATCTGGTCACGTTAGAGGCCATGAGTCTCCTAAACCAGACATGTCATGCTATTAGAATGTTTGGAGCCACATAGTGGCTCCAATGCTGTGTGCAAACTGATGGCTCCACTGCCAAAATATAGCGTAAGAGGCCAGTGAATGGCTTGGTGGAGCCATTTGCCTGCTATTTTTGCGCACTGCAAAACAGCCACGAGGTGGCTCCAATGGCTGATGCACAAACACGCTATTGAAGCTATGCGGAGTGTTTCCAATTTCCTGGAATTTCTTTTTTGCCCTTCCTCTGAAACACCGATCCATAACAATATTTCAACTCATGTACGATGGATACCGCTTTGCTCTATCGCACCTGATGACAGACGGCGCGCTGGAAATTAATCATTCTGCACTCCCATTCATATGGCACACGATACCCTGCTCTATAAGACACATGTATTTGAAGAAGCAGAGTCCATACACATCATGCATGGCCTCCTAGGGGACTGATCCCGTGCCTTGCTTCTATCGGCGGACGACACGGTGGAATCACTGCAGTGGCCCACTCACACGACGGATCAATCTTTGCAATAGGCTTTAACCGACCATTCGTCGTGGTACACACAACCTCATCCAACACGAGCAACTCCCCAAGAAGTTACGCCGTTGGCCTTCTTGCCTGGCGACAGATCTATTATAGTATAATTTCTGCCTCCAACGCGGGGATCATTCGCAGTGGAGCACACACACCGCTTCCATCGTGCGCTCTTTTAAGGAGCATCTGTTAGCCACGACATGCATAGCCTTGAGTCCAATGATTCCAATTAAATCTTTGGATATGACCATTCGCCTGTGGGACTTAGCCAGTGTACCTCTGTTCTGCTGTGTTATGGCAGCCCTGTGAATAATGTCGTGTCCTAATGGCACTCAACTACTATCGGGTTCCGAAAATGGGATCGTCCGCATATGGGATGTTTCAGAATGCCACGAGCTCCGCAGTGTCTCCGCCCATAATTCGGGCATCGGGGCGCTCGCGATTTCCCCGAATGGCTGCACATACTCCGCGGGTGGTGCTGATTGCCTGGTTAAAATATTCTCCTTGGATTCCCAGTCGGATGCACCAACCCTCACACTTGCTGGGCTGCCTGGATAGTTCTGGCCAAAAATACGATGCGGAAAAAATATCTTTTGAATATATTCAAATATAATATATACGAATACGATACGGCCACAGAGCCCCTGGCTGAATATGAATACCTGGCACCTCTTGCTATACCCAGGATATCAAGTCTGTAAATATTATTTCAGATGCAGATTCACGAAAGCAGAGGCTGCGGGCTCAGGTTTGCTTGGTGACGCATTCGCGTCTACCAATGAAGTCCGGCGGTGTAGGGTGCAAACTCACTGTCGCTATATGGGTGTGAGGACTTATAACACGGAAGAACCCTGTTCGACTCCGGGGCGGGACATTCAAAGTGACCGAAAGTCTTTTCGGTCCTCCGCTCAGCGCTGCATCTAAGTTTGGGCTAAACTCCAGTGGATGCCATCTAACCAACCTCAAGAACCAAGTACCAAGTCCTGCGGTGCACGGTGCACATCCGCTGTGTTTGGCTGGTTATCAATGGTTGGCCTATGCGGAAGAACCTCGTTCGACGCGGGGGTGCGACATTTGCTCTCCGAATTTTTTTTTTTTTTGTTTTCTGGGTTTGCTTGGGTTGGAATCCAGACAATTACCATCTAACCGACCTCGCAAAACCTAAGACATCAAGTCCTGCGGTGCACGATGCACATCCGTTCTCACTCGCTGCTAGAATGCGGAAGAACCCCGCTCGACTCTGGGGCGGGACATTCCCCATGCCGGAATTTTTTTTTTGTCCTCTGGATTTGCCTGGGTTAGAACAAGATGGTCGCCATCTAACCAACCTCAGAAATCAAATATAAGGTCCCGCAGTGCAAGATGCACATCCGCTGTTGTTGAAAGGTAAAGTGCGGGATAATGCAGCAGAACGCCGTTCGATTCGGGGGCAGGACTTCAGCTTGGTAGATACGATCTTTTTGTCCTCTGGATTTGGCTCCAGATGATCTATTTCACTAACTTAAGCTTGGAAGAAGAGTAAATGAAGTCCCGAGGTGTAGGGTGCACATCCGCTCTACGTAATAGTTCAGAGGCATTGCAATGCGGAACAACCCCGTTCGACTCGAGGGCGGGACATAGGTTTGCTTATGAATACTTTCGCCAGTGGGTTGGCCAAGAGATATGCTCCAGGTTATGTACTTTACTTGGAAGAACAGTAAATGAAGTCCCGCGGTGCAGCCTGCACATGCACTCGTAGTTTCGCAGAAAAATTATAATGTGGAAGCACCCCGTTCGACTCGGGGGCGGGATATACACTTTTCAGTGCTTGGGAATGCGGAAGACCCCCGTCGACTCGGGGCGGGACATAATGTTTCTTTGACGTCCTTTTTCTGCCATGTAATTTGGGCTAAACTCATGATGATTGCCATCTAACCAACCTCACAAAACCAAAGTGGAAAGTCCTGCAGTGCAGGGTGCACATCTGCTGCCCATATAATAAATGGGTGTGAGGACTTATAACGTGGAAGACCCCGTTCGACTCGGGGGTAGGACATGCTATTGTCGTCACAGATGATATTTTTGTCTTTTGTCATTGGCCGGGCATATTCCAGACAATTGCTATCCAACCACTCTAACCACCCCTACAGAAACAACACTACAAAGTCCCGCGGTGCAGGGCGCACATCTGCTCTCGATAACTCCTCCCAAATTTGGAATGCGGAAGATCCCTGTTCGACTCGGGGGCGGGACATGCACTAGGGATCAACATTTTCTTTCCGGAATTCCCCCATTTACTAGTTCTATTAAAAGCAAACTCACAAACACCCCCAAGTCCCGCAGTGCACGGTGCACATCCATTCTCTAAAATTATCACATATACACAATAATGTGGAAGAACCCCGTTCGATTCGGGGACGGGACATAATTCCGTCGAGGGCTTCCTTTTTCTCTTCGGCACTTGCTTCAGTAGGCTCGAGATGATTGCTATCCAGCCAACCTTGATAAACCAAGATATAAAGTCCCGCTGTGCAGGGTGCACATCTGCTGCCGTTAAAGGGGAAAGGTTAAACATGATGCGGAATAACCCCGTTCGACTCGGAGGCGGGACATAAGTTCGGTGGAAGGGTTTTTTTAAATCTGCTTTTGCCATTGCCCGGGTGGGCTCCAAACAATTGCCATCCAATTAACCACAAGTAGAGTAAAGAGAGTCCCGCAGTGCAGGCTGCACATCCGCTCTCACTACATCGTCCGGTCTTTGGCTTGTAGAAGAACCTTGTTCGACTCGGGATGGGATATAAATTCGGTGGAAGGGTTTTTCTAAATCTTCTTCTGCCTTCGCCTGGGTGAGGCCCGGACAATTACCATCCAACCAACGTCAGCAACCCAGGATATATAAAGTCCCGCGGTGCGGGCTGCACATCCGCTCTCACTGCACCGTCCATGCGTCAATTTGGATTGCGGAAGAACCCCGTTCGACTCGGGGGCGGGACATGGGCCGTTGAAGCCATTCTTTTGCCTTTTGGGTAACCTCCAGATGATCCTATCTACTTCATTAACTTGCAAGAAGAGTAAATAAAGTCCCGCAGTGGAGGGTGCACATCTGTTCTCGCTAGTATGATTTGTTTGGAAAAATAATGCGGAAGATCCCCCGTTCGACTCGGGGCAGGCCATAGTATGTCTAGAAGCGTCTTTTTTGTCCGCTGCCTTTGCCTGAGTAGGCTCCAGATAATTGCATCTAGCCAACCTCGCAAAGAGAACACTACCAAGTCCCGCGGTGCAGGGTGCACCACTGACTTTGCCTCAGAGTGATCGTCGTCTTTGCGTGGGACACCCCGTTCGACTCGGGGGCGGGACATGGGCTGTTGAAGCCATTCTTTTGGCTTTTGGGTAACCTCCAGATGATCCTATCTACTTCACTGACTTGCAAGAAGAGTAAATCAAGTCCTGCTGTGCAGGGTGCACATCTGCTCTCCTTAGAATGCGACCTCAAAGCTATGATGATGTGGAAGAACCCCGTTCGACTCGGGGGCGGGACATAATGGAAATCTGCGTCATTTTTTTTTCTATCTTTTTCTATCTTATTCTTTTACGTGGTTCATGCAACGTTTAAATTAACTCGAATGTAAGTTTCAAAATGTGGAGACAAAATACAAGATGTATATTAGTTAGGATAATGTACAGTATATATATGCGAGAGGAACTAAGTGCGAGTGTGATCGATACAAGGTGCGTGTGTGTGTGTGGGTGGGAGGCAGGAGTCGAGAGTGGGTCAAGATCTAGAGTGTTGGGAATGGGAATGCGTCGGAGGATGCGGGATGTGTGGGCGAGGAGAGAAAGGGGAAGAACAAGACAGGACAAGACAAGACAAGAATGATCTCCTAGACTCCTAGCGCTCACTCCGCACATCGCTCTCACTATACGCACCCGCGTACCCCACCCCCATCCCCCCCCACCCCAACCCCAATTCCGTGCCCGTGCCCAGCCGCAGCGCGCCCTCCGTCACCATACGTATCCCACCCGGACGCGCGCGTGTGCGATGGGTCATACGTATACGTGTATTGCGACTCCCGCGCAGAGGCGACCGAGTACTGCGCGTGTGCGTGCGGGGACGGGTATCCCGGCGCTGATGCACCCGTACGCGACATAGCCGGCGCATACGTATGCGCATGGACGGGCTCCCAATTCGCGCGCGGTACCATCAACGAGGTGGGTGGGACAGATGGGTGAGCGCGACACGGGCACGGGCGCGGTGGTGAACGGCGACGGGAGGGTGAGTGAGAGGGGAGGGTGCGCCTTCGAACCGGAGGCGGGCCCGTGGGCGCGAAAGTGGCGCTGCATGTTGGAGTTGACGTTGAACGCGCGGCCGCAGCCGGGGAACGGGCAGAGGAAGGCTGTCTGCAGTTGATCAATTAGCCAATTCAACTCAACGTAAATGCAATTAAAATAAATCAAAAGGAAAGGAGCTCACGCTGCACACCGTTATGTTTGTTGGCGTGGATTTTGAGGCTGTTGGGACGGTTGAAGCCCTTGCTGCATGTCGTGCACGTGTCTTTTATCGCCATCGCCGTGTCTTTTATCGTTATCGCCGTGCCACTGACAGTCTGCACTGTCCCCGGCACGCCAATCCGCGCGCTCCACCTCCGTCTCCGTCTCCAAATCCAATCCGCGCAGAAGATCACTGTGTTGTACTCCTGCTCGCGTTGACGGGTTGACGAGCAAGGACCAAGCAAGGACTGTGTGTCCGGGTCCATGGCCGTGCACGTGGTGGGGTGGGTGGACGCTGGGGTCAAGGGAAGAGTCCAGGAACTTGAAGGGATGGCGCAGTGCACTGAGCGGATCCGAGAGCAGGGTGGCGATGCCCGTGGATCAAGGGAAGAAGTGTTTGCCAGTGCCGTCCAAATCAAACATCATTCCGCCTTGTTCCGAGCTTTCATGTCGTCGCCGAAATTCCCATGTCTCAACTCTCTACGGTAGATTTACTGCTTGTCAATAGCGAGTGACAGGTTTCGATTCAGAATCCTGCATTGTCGCCAATATCTGCAAGTTTGCAGCCCGATTCTGCTCGATTCTGTGCTCGAGTGAGTCTGTCCCCAAAATTTAAAACCTCTACCGAGTTTTCTATTCTCTGCCTCTGTACATCCCGGGCTGTCTCTTTGCGCAATTTTGTCTGACCCTAAATTCTCTGTTCCCACTTGCTGCGCGCTTCTCTCATGTTAATCACTGTACATTTTTTTCCCCCATAATTCGACGACATACACTCTAACGCTCTGGCCTATCGAACTTCTGATGCGCTGCCCCACATCCGAGTCGCTGCGCTGCTATCTCTGCGTGTGTCTGCAGATTATATGCAGATTATTCAATCCAGAGCTGACAACACTTAGTCTCTTATAAACGGACGCTACAACAAAATTTGAGCTCATACTTCGCTTTGTTGTAGACAACGCTACACTGCATCTGCAAGCGTGTCCCACTCCTCTCATCGAGTTCCTGTTCTCTCTGAGAGCTCCGTCTCTGCTGTCTGCCCTCTGTTGATGTACTTATGTCAAACAGACTGCATTGAAAATCAAGACTAAGATTCAGAATACCCCGCGATGAAAGATAGCCTGGGTTGAATGGCTTTTCCTACCCCTTAAAAAAACAATGAAAGAATACGTATGAATTAAATTGGTAATTCAATTTCCAGTAGCGTGGGTGTGGTGTGGCAAGGATGCAGAGGCCAAGCGCAAACGAGCATGTATTGTATTCGTCTCGCTCAGTGAACAAGGAACCTACCACTGGGCTAAAAATAATTTCTCTACAAGCTGGCAGCATTTCCACGCTTGTCCGCAACAGTACGATTCAACAAGTTAACAACATGACATGGGTCTACGTGAATAATGATTAGATCCAGGTACCTGGACGAACCCAAATATAACAAGTATCGTGAGACCAGACATGGACAATTCTAATTGCTCCCCAGTCCACTCATCGGATGTACTCTGCAGCTGTATGCCATTTTAAGGCGGTATGCGTACGTACACATCTCATCAATCTTACCGTGTCTTGCTCACGATCTTTACTGAAAGCGGACTTCCCATCGTAACCCTTAACCCACTCTCGTAGCTGGTATTTGTGAATCGTTCAAACCGGCCAGCAATGTTCGACATGTGTATAGGATGATAGATGTAATTTGAGGATCAGTAGACGGTCACCATTGATTTAAGTACATTGATACTGTGTTTGAAACTTTCATTGTTCCTCTCCGGAAAACCCGACTAAATTATAGTTTATGACGAGCGACAAATGAGCGAAGCTGGATGAGCGGGTAACAAAAAGTTTCGTCAACTCTGTCCAGCAAACCTACGGAACAGGGTGAGCATGAAAAATGAGCCGGAGCGAAGCGACGGCATATCTTGTCCCTTTACAGCCAGTCTGCGATCCGATAAGGCACTTGCCATTTGATTCGATTTCAAAGCTTTTTATGGTGGATTTTCGGTCGATTCACTTGCAGGCCAGATCAATATACGGAAGTATCCTCTGGTGATGCCCGAGTACCCGGTCGTACCGGTCTTCTCGATGAACATCGATAGGTATCAAGGCCAGCATGTCACGGATAGCGGGTCCTGTCCTCGGCCAACGTGCGAGGCAAATCTATCTAATGCGTAACTTGGTGTTTATTTATTGAAGCTACGATTTCGCTTATTTCTTGCCCAGGAAATTCACGGACTCCACTCGTTCAATACAAATCCATCAGTGTTGCCGTAAGATTCATCAAGAATCCGCAGATATTGCCCTTGCCGCACAGTTTCCGCATATACCAATGCCCGAATGTCCAGTGAACGGTTGCAGACAGGATAGAACTGCATTCACCTACTGTGAATTTGTGAAGCATATGATTTACCACCATCGCAGTGGCGCGTATTTAACTGCTCTCCACTAATCCTGATGTAGACTGGATGTCATACTGCATTCGTTGCTCCTGCTGGGGGGGGGGCTCCCGATTCAAATAGAATACCTTGCTATGCATGAAAATACCCATCTCGGTGTCCATGCGCGCTGCGTCATCTCGCTCATCCATAATTCTGTCGCATTTGGCTCGGATTCAGGGACAGAGCGCTCTGATTTGGAGTCTTGCCTCCCTCCGCCTCAGACCATTTTGGCCCTCCTCGGCGTTCTCATGCTTCCGGTGTGCTGGAAGGTGCACATAGTGACGTATCATGTTTGAACCCGATTGCTTCCCAAGCACGGCAACGGACTGCGTCAAAGCCGGTTCGTTCGTTCGGATGATATACGGTTACACCCCTGCACATGATCATCCACCGCGTGCATTGTCTCGCTCCCCGCGAATGCACGAATGTCTTTTTTTATTTGAAAACCTCTCTTTCCCATGCCGTTCCACTCGAATCTTCCGTGAAAGCCAGGGTCAGTTTGTACTCCGTCGCTCGAAGCGGCCGTGACGTCGACAATAGTTTGGCCTAACCCTAGCTTTAAATCAGGCCCTCAGTTGCACATCTGGACGAAAATTTGACGATTGATGATACTCCGGGGGTAGATGAATGTGAGGGCTTCCTTCCGGAAAATCCTTTCATCAGGGTTGGCGGTAAGTTGTATCGGTTAAAGTCCTCAAGGTCCCCGGTGAATGATATATGATGTTTCTCCCACAGATTCTGATTACTGGCGCTTGCCACAAGGCGGCCGCGCACAATGCTAATATAGAATTTTAATATTGCCCCCTTCTGAGATTGAGTTCTTTACAATGTGGTCTTTCGTGACGTCAGGCATATTTTGGGCTGACACCGTTTGCCCCCGCGAGAGCAGTGGCGAACGCTGTATGGCCGTGATTACTGTCCGAAACTAAATCAAGCAAATGGGCCACTTTTGGATTGTCTCAGCCGCGCTCTTACCCCACCGGAACAATGGAATCAGCCCGTCCATTTTAATTCTCGCAAATGATTATATTGTTATCCTCGGTTCTCTGCTCGGTCGCCTTGTGGCTAGGTTTACTCGTTGGGCAGCGGAAGTTGCTTCCTCTGTGTTTCTCGCGGGGTTCCTGCAGTCTCGGTCTCAATTCACCGCAAATGAGAGCGGAACGGTGATAGAACATGCCTCATGTCAGGCGCCGCTCACCTTTCTGAACTTCCCTGTCCACCATGGGAGCGCACACCGAACCCGAATCAGTTCCTGGCCGCCACCGACGTTCTTTCTTGTCAGATAGCTCCACCGCTCCACAATTCCTTGACTGTACCTCGCTGTATTCCAACACACCTGCGACCGCAGTGTCATGCTCAATCGCGGGAATGTCTTGACCCAAAACCTATAAAAGACCCTGTAATCCTCTCTCAATCCTCACTCGAACACATTTTTCTGTAGTTCAAGCTCTCTCAAACCAATATGTTCTCTAAGCTCTCTGTCGTTGTCACCTCGGTGCTCATCGTACGCAGCCGAGCATCGACATACCCTGTCGTGAAACTAATCATTGATCTTCATTTCAGACCCTTGCTGCCGCCATCCCGAACGCCACTCCCACGGTGACGCCCCCGACCTCGCCCCAGTGCTGCTCGAGCGTCGTCTCGTCCAGCAGCAGCGCCGCTTCCGTCCTGGCCGCCCTCCTCGGTCTTGACCTCACCGGCCTCAATGTGCCCATCGGGTTGAGCTGCTCCCCCATCACCGTGATCGGGAATAACTGGTAGGCAATATATCTCCCCGTGTATTCACTCTCGGGATCTCACTTTACTCTTCAGCGGAGGTACCACCGTCGTTTGCGATTCCCCCAACAAGGAGTTCGGTGAGTCAGTGAATGCACTGCTTTATATTCGCTCTGATGTTATTTCCAGGCGGCCTCATCGCCATCAACTGCCTCCCCATCACCCTTTGAGTGAGAAAGTCGAAAGCATTTGGGTTCGGAAATTTGATGTGTTTGATGTTTCTGGAGTTGTTGGATTTTTCTGCCTTGTATTCTCCCGGCGCTGACTCGTGTTACAGCTGTTTCCGAAAACCTTGAAACACGCTGAATATTTTTGCCGTTGCTCAAGTTTTATGAAATGATAAGGATTACTCGTTTTGGCTCGGACCACCATCGGCTGAGCCTGCCCAGTCCAACCTCTAAACCAAAGTCTCGTACTCCGAAAATTCAATGAGTATGCAAAGCGTCTGTACTTAATTCATTCCAAAACACTATTCTCAGTGGAAACCTAATGTCAATATGAATATTTCATAGAAATTCGATTTGTCGCCAGCTCGGCTTGGCTCCTCTTGGCTCTCTTTGGCTATGCTCGGCTAACCGAAACGGGCAATCCTTATCACTCCATCAAAAGTTGAACGCCGGCAAAGAAAATCAGTGGTTTTCGGAAACAGCTGTAAATGTCGCGAATCACATGTACACGTCCTTTTTTGTGTTCCATTATGAGTTTAGGACGATGTACAATACATATAAATGCGAGTGCAGAACGAAGTGCGGGTGTGGTCGACACAGGTGTGTGCATGCGTGTGTCGGAGTCAGGATCTAGAGAGGAATGGGAATGGGGATGGTGGTGCGTCGGAGGAGGAAAAAGGAACAAGACAACGACGATCTCCTATCTCACTCCGCACATCACTCTCGCTATACGCCCCCATTGCGTACCCCACCCCAACCCCAATCCCCACCCCACTCCCATGTTCATGCCCGTGCCTGTGCCCAGCCGCGCTGCGCGAGCGCGCTCCGTTACCATACGTATCCCCCCCGCGCGTGTGCGACGAGTCACACGTGTATTGCGGCTCCCGGCGCTGCGCATGTAGGGGTACAGGGGTACTGCTGCTGCATGGGCACGGGCATGGGTGGGTATCCCGGCCCTGTCTGTAAAACAGAACCACGCGGTCCGGACGCATACGCAGGCCCCCAATTCGCGCATCGCGCCACGTTGGGGTGGGGTTCCGTGTGGGAAAGATGGGAGAGATGGAGATGGGGGAGCGATGTGCGGTGGAGGAGGAGGAGGATATATTATACTGACACGGTCCCACAATTGGAACAGCCAGTTTACTACATATGACATCGTAGGCTAAAAGTTGTGAACGGCGACAGGAGGGGAGGGGAGGGGTGACTTCCAACCCGAACCGGCGAGGCCGCCGCATGTTGGAGTTGACGTTGCGCGCGCGGCCGCATCCGGGGAACGGGCACAGGAACGCTGTGGGAACACAATATCATCATCAGATAAATTAACTCAGTGTAGGATGATAAACGGAACTCACGCTGGGCGCCGCTATGTTTATTAACGTGGATCTTGAGGCTACTGGGGCGGTTGAAGCCCTTGCCGCACGTTGCGGAAGCCCCGCTCATCGCCTTTCCCCCTTTAGGTCTTTCGTTGCGTACCTTACGATCGATCAGTCTTTGGACTGCTTATTTGTTTTGTACGTACATACAGCCAAAGATTACCTCCTTACACCTGAACCACGAGCATCAACGCGGCCAGTGACTTGAGTACTCCAACGTGGGTATGCCGCCAGTAAACATCGAGCACCTCTACACTACATTTTCATCCTCTTTGAGCATTTACGAGCCCCAGCTGTACTTCACGCCCACACGGCACCATCTCCTATTCCCTCCCGATTTCTACTCTACGCTTTGACATCATTCTGGGACCTTATCATCTACTTTCTGCTTCACCTGTGCACCCATTTCCTGGACTTCCGACCCACAATTCTGTCTACCAGAGCTGAACTCGCTACTGCGACAACGTCTTGCACACGAGGCTTTTATTGCCGTGCTGGCAGTCTGCATCCCCGCCCCGCCCATCCACGCGCTCCACCAAATCCACCCAGGCCGCATCGTCCGACACGGGCCCTAGGGCTCTGTTTATGATTCCCCAGGCATCTATAAACAGTTTTTAAATTTTGGTTTATAAACAGGGTGTTTATAAACGGCGACCAAAATATGCTGGAAACGGCCCAGAATCGAGGTTTTTGTGCTCAAGGGTTCTTGTGGCCGAAAATGCAGCGCCGTGGCATCAACAAGGTCGATTTTTGAGCCTCGCAACCATGTGCGGGGAAGACAAGTGCAATTTTGGTAATGTGTACTGCGCTGTCGGAGGTTTTTGAGTCTGATCTGTCAAATTCCATCCACTGTATCCAAGAAACCAACCTAAATCACAGCGAAAATATTGCTATTATGTCCAATAAAAACCGGTTTACAAACACCTGTTTAAAACATTGTTTACAAACTGGCTTTATGAACAGAGCCCTAACGCAGGCCGTGAGCCCGCGCGGCGGAGGCGGACCGAAGCGATGTCGTCGAACGACAGCTCTCACGGGCGGTCGTGGAGGAGGTTGAAGGAGGACAATTGTCCGGGTGGGGGCTCACTGATTCGCAGGGAACAAGTGCCCAGAGCAATCGGACTCACTGCCGACATTGGCCAGGCTGTGGCTATACACATTAGGGAGATGACATCCAAGGTACACACCAGAATGTAAGTTACCAGGGATGGGGGACGTCACTACAACAAAAGGAGCGACAGAAGGAAGCAGGAAAGAAGAGACAAAGCAAAGACAAAGCGTCGGAACGTCGAAGCGGTCCGAACCCCGATCAACACAGTAGCCAGATACTCGCCCGCACATCAGCCCGAGTCCGTTTCTTGGTGACAGTCGCACGGAAGTCGCACGGAAGTCGCACGGAAGCAACCCGGAAAGTAACCCCAGACGTTCGAGTGATCCGCACTTCGCTTAGGGAAATGATGGAACGAAGTGCAAGCCTACCAGAACGTTCACGAGTTCCAAGCGAGTTCCCCAATATCTATCGCTCTCACTTCGAGCGCGCAACCACTTCAAAAACTCCGGGACGCTGGTATACTCATTTATGCTAGTAACACTCGTTGACCTTTTTATATGGGTTGAGCTAGTGTCGGCAAGGCTCTACGCTCGCACGTATGCAACACATAGGAAAATGGCAGACTTCTGGCGTAATTGTATTATTCCTGTCGTTCCGGAATTTGGCATGCCACTGAACCTTCTATGCCCACGCCTGTCGTGCCGGCCCTGCGGCGTAAACGTTTTCACGTACCAGATTTTGCTGACTTTCTATTACTCTAGTTTGCTGACGGTTCCTTAGCTGTACTGGCGCGTCGAACATCTGTGAAAAGAAGGTGATCATGGTCTTTATAACAACTCAGAGAATAATTGACTCCCCAAACCCCTCTGGCATGATTTCACAAATACTCTACCCTGTCGCTTTGACAGTGCTCTTCTATCTGCTGTACTATGTGGCTCAGTTCCTGTACCGAGAGCTGACTTACCCGCTCCGCAACGTGGCCGGTCCCAAGAGTCCCAGTTTTATCTTCGGGAGCTTCAAACAGCTGAAGGTAGCTTCCAGCTCAGAACGTATAGTGATTATCGTTATTGAACAGTTGCCAGAACGACGTCAATCTAGCCGAACAGTGGCGCGGCGAATTTGGTCCAACCTTCATGTTCCGGAGCATGTTCAGCGTCTGTGAGAGCTTCTAATAGCGTCGCTGCTTACTGATCCCATTCAAAGGCACGCCATTTACATACCTCCGACGTCAAAGCTTTGAGCCACATGTTGAGCAATGGCTCCGTATATCAGAGACCGCCCTACGTCAACAAGGCCAGAGAGCGCTTATTGGGCAACGGTCCGTTCAACATTCGATTTTCTCTGATTAATATAATTCGATGTACAGGGATTCTAAGTGCAGAGATGGATGATCACAAACGGCAGGCAAGTGCTCCTTATTCAGATCTAAACAGAATAATGTTGACTGCGTACGACCGCACAGAGGCGGATTATGGCAAGTCGTACACACTCTATCCATACCCCTCCGCTAATGCGATCTGCAGAATCAAGCCTTCGGTACCCAACAAATTCGGGGCCTGACGGAAATCTTCATAAAGAAGGCTGTTGAGGTTGGTCATCCTAATCGCGGGCAACATACCCTGATGGTTTCGTGTAGCTTCGTGATATATGGTCCTCTCAACTCGCACAGGAAAGTGGTACCCCCGCGCCCGTCGATGTCTTTTCCTGGCTGAGACGCATGACGCTGGACGTTATCGGAGAGGCAGGTAAGTATCCCGGATTTCAGTTCACTGCCCTGCTTCTGACCCAACGTCGTGGTCAGGTTTCAATTACGAGTTCAATTCGCTTCACACGACAGAGAAGTCGAACGAGCTTAACAACGCTTTCACCGAGTTGCTCCATAGCCCAGAGGCCCCCCGAACCGCTCTGTTTGAGCTCATTCAGGCGCTGGTTCCAGTTCTAGCAATCTTGGTATGTTTTATTCTTCTTAACTCGTCGGTGGCGTCTCATCGGCTGTATCTCTGGCGTTCTAGCCGCTGCCGGGCTCGAAGGTCATAGCCAACGCCCGGACCGCAATGTTCTCCATCGCAGGTCGGATCGTTTCTGAAAATATCCGTGCCTTCGAAGAGGAAAAATCCGAAAGCGGGAAAAGCTTGGTGTCTGTCCTTATCAAGGCGAACTTGGACAGCAATGTTCCAGGGAGTCAGCGCCTGACCCACACTGAAGTTGTCTCGCGTACGTGCTTTTTTTCGTTTCATCACAAAAATTTGGCATGCGGATTCCTTGCATTCCGCTAGAGATTCCCGCCTTCCTGATTGCCGGCCACGAAACAACGTCGGCTGCAACGGCGTGGGCGATGCATGCCCTCTCCCTCAATCCTTCGGTTCAGATAAAACTTCGGCAGGAGCTGTTCACCATATCGACCGATAATCCGACCATGGACCAGCTAAACTCTCTACCATATCTCGAAAGGTCCGATTCCAAGCCTACTCTCGGTGCGCGAGCTGATTCCGATTTTATCACCAGCGTAGTCAGAGAGGTGCTACGAGTGTACGCGCCGGTTCTCTTCCTCGAGCGGATCGCGATGCAAGATGACGTGCTCCCTCTTTCCAAGCCGTACATTGACAAGGCTGGTACTTCACACGACACACTCATGTACATTTCCCGCCAATCGACAGTTCACTCTAATAAAAAACTCTGCAATATTCCACAGAATACCTAAAGGACAGATCATACACCTTCCGCTTTTAGCCGTGAACACGGACAAGGAGATCTGGGGCGACAATGCAGCAGAGTTCAAGTATGCTTTTCGTGCGGCTGCCGGCATGATAGTATCGAAACTGACATGTACCGGTCGACAGACCAGAGCGATGGGAGAACGTCCCACGGGCAGCCAGCGCGATTCCCAGCGTGTGGGGGAACCTGTTCACCTTCTTCGCGGGGCAGAATAACTGTATGTACCAGTTGTTCTTTTTTCTTCTCCTACAAGTCAGATTAATTGGCTTTAAATCCATTAGGCATTGGGTTCCGCTTCTCCGTGGTGGAGTATGCCGTTATTTTCCGTATAAGACTAGACTGATCCTTTTATTCGACTCAGAACCAAGGCCCTTCTCTTCACGCTCATCCGCGCGTTCGAGGTCGAACCCGCGGTCCACAAGGGCGGCATTGTGGGTAGTACCGCTTCTGGGATCCAAGCACCCATGGTTCGGGCTGAGCCCGAGAAGGGAACATGCCTTCCCATGTTTCTGAAATCTTACGCCGCTTAATGATACTCCCGGGGTGGTCCGACCATCCTTGGATGCCACGAATGCTCTTGTTGGTAGAGATAACTTGAAATGCATCTACACCTTCCTTTTCGTCTAGCTATTTGTTTCCAATAGCCTCTCCGTCCTTTGATGTTTAATTCTGCGCACGTTTTGTGGACGTATAAAGCGCAACCGCTTTATCGCTCGGCGACTCCGTCAAGTATGAACATCGGCTTACGAACATTGACTGCCGACATTTAACAAAGCCGTCCGTTTCTCACTATAGCAGAATGGGCTCGAATTCAGCTTCCCAACCGGGCGAAGCACTTTGGTATACTGTTGCCTTGCTCTCTTGATTCCCGGAGCGAAGCGGAGGTTCGTCTTATGTTCAATTATTTTGGGTTGCTTTCCGAGTCATTATCATGCAACCTCCGTTTCATTCTCGTGTGTACGTATATTTCCATCACGATCCTTTACCAAACCAAATCATATATAGTATATCTGTGAGATGTACAGTTGCCTGATCACACAGTTCGACGTTCCAAGATCAGAACATAAACTCCTGGCCGATAATCTTCTCCGTCAGCGTCCACAAGCGCATGGCATTGTCCTATCCGTGTCCGAATAGAATAGAATCGATAATGTCAGGGAAAATACGGATCGAATAATTAATAATCAATAATGTAAACACAGAACAGAACGCAGAAACCCGCAGTATCGTAGCTATGCGGACTAACTGTATTGTTGGCAACGGCCGAGTCGTTCAAGAAGGCGCCGCTGTGGTCCGCATGCCACCAGTAAGCAATGAGGGACTGCATCCACATAACGCATTAGGGCAGTGGGGAAGTGCGCTGGCTGTTCAAACGCCGCTGTGACGGTGCTGTGTAGGGTAGGAGAACATCACGTTGAGTCAGCGATTCAGGAGGATGAATAAGAACTGCACCTCCGTTCTCGCTAGAAGAGTTGCCGTTGACCACAATGCGGAAGAACCCCGTTCGACTCGAGGGCGGGCCATGGTCTTGCTTAACCCTTTTCTTTTTTTCTGACGTTGCGTAGGCTCCAAATGATTGCCATCTAACCAACCTCAGAAATAAAAATATGAAGTCCCGCAGTGCAGGGTGCACATCCGCTCTACCTATGATTCCCCAGCGTTGCAATGCGGAAGAACCGCGTTCGACTCGGGGGCGCGACATGGTTAGCTCTGAACCATCTGTTGTCCTCTACTATATAAATTGGGTTAGGCTCCAGCGTGAACACCCTCGCAAGAAGAGTAAATCAAGTCCTGGTGCACATCCGCTCTCACTGCATCGTCCACTCGCTAAAAAAGCTTGCGGAATAACCCCGTTCGACTCGGGGGTGGGACATGCTATCCCTTCAAATGCATTTTTTGGCATCTGCCTTTGCCTAGATGGACCCCCAAACGATTGCCATCTCACCAGCCTCAGATATCAAAGTAACAGGTCCCGCAGTGCACGGTGCACATCCGCTCTCACCGCAACGTCCGGTCTTCGGCTTGCGGAAGAGCTCTGTTCGACTCGGGGGTGGGACATTGACTATCTTGGTCCAATTCTTTTTGTTGTCTTCTGCGTTTGGTTGGACTCCAGACGATTTCCATCCAACCAACCTCAGAACCCAAGATGTAAAGTCCCGCAGTGCACGGCGCACATCCGCTCCACCTTATAGCCCGAAGGAGCTGCAATGCGGAAGAGCCCCGTTCGACTCGGGGGCGGGACATGGATGCCTCAACATGGCTTTTTGTCCCCTGCCATCTAAATTTTGATTGCTATCTAACCAGCCTTGCAAGTGGAGAAATAATGTCCCGCAGTGCACGGTGCACATCCGCTCTCGCTTGTGGGATTTCGTAGCAAAGTTAAATGCGGAATAACCTCGTTCGACTCGGGGGCGGGACATGGATGCTGTGCCAGCCTTTTCTTTTTCTTTTTCTCTTTTGCCGGGCAGATTCCAGACGATTGCCATCCAACCAACCTTGCAAGTAGAGTAAATAAAGTCCCGCGGTGCACGGTGCACATCCACTCATTATGCATCCCACGATTCGGAATGCGGAAGATCCCCGTTCGATTCGGGGGCGGGACACTAAAGGTGATATCTGCATCGTTTTCTTTTTCTATCTTATTCTTTTAGGTGGTTGCGTTTAAATTAACTCGAATGTAAATTTCAAAATGTGGAGACAAAATACAAGATGTATATTAGTTAGGACGATGTAGAGTACAGTACATATGATATGCGAGTGCGGGTCGTGGTCGATACAAGGTGCGTGCGTGTGTCGGAGTCAAGATAAGATCTAGAGTGATGATAATGGGAATGCGTCGGAGGATGCATCGGAGGATGCGAGGAAGGAAGAAGGGACGAGACAAGACAGGACAAGACAAGACAAGAACAAGAATCGACGCCGCCCTAGCTATCGCTCACTCCGCACATCGCTCTCGCTATACGCGCCCGCGTACCCCGCCCCCACCCCAATTTCGTGCCCATGCCCAATCCCTATACCCCCAATCCCATGCCCAGCCGCAGCGCGACCCCCATTGCCATACGCATCCCACCCGGCCCCGCACGCGTGCGACGAGTCATACGTATACGTGTATTGCGGCTCCTGGGCCACCGAGTACTGCGCGTGTGCGTGCGCGTGCGGGGACGGGTATCCCGGCGCTGATGCACCCGCATGTGTACGCGACATAGCCGGCGCATACGTAGGCTCCCAATTCGCACGCCGTACCATCCTGGGGGAGGTGGGAGACATGGAGAGGGAGGTGGAGGAGGTGGGCGAGCGCGTAGGGCTGCCGCCCGCGCCCGTGGGCACGGTTCCACGGCACCCGTGCCACGGGTGCCGTGCCCGTTCCGTAGCACATTTTTTGGGCAGTTCGACGGCCCGTTGAAGCACGGCCGTCACGGCCGTTTAACGGGTATGTTATTTCCTCAGCCAGATGCTTTCATTGAGAGGCTATTTCTGCTCTGCATTGGCAATGTGTCTGCCCCGACATATGATTTACGAAGTATGGCCATGTTTGAACTTTGTTTGACCTCTAGTTGAAGCTTCGGCGCGCTCACGGCACTTGCCGTAAGTGATGACGGAGCTTGAATTTGCTCAACTGCGGGAAGAAAATAATGTTTTTGAGGTACGTGTGTGTCTCTGACCCTTCAAAATCAAACCTGTTGAGCTCAATTGGGTGGTTACAGCTATCTACCACTCAGGATGCAACTCTGGAGAGTATGAGACGACATTATCGCATAGACCCGTTTGACGGCCGTCACGGCCGTCCCGTTGACCGTGCCGTCCCGTCAAGGAAAAGTTCAACCATTCCACGGGCCGTTTTTCGACGGCCGTGGCCGTAACGGCACGGGTGGCAGCCCTACGAGCGCGACACGGATACGGGCACGGGCGCGGTGGTGAACGGCGACGGGAGGGTGAGTGAGAGGGCGAGGGGAAGGTGTGCCCTCGAACCCGAACTGGCGGGCCCATGGGCGCGAAGGTGCCGGCGCATGTTGGAGTTGACGTTGAACGCGCGGCCGCAGCCGGGGAACGGGGCATTGGAACGCTGTTGGCGCACAATATCATCATTAGACAAATCAACTCGGTCAAATGGGAAAGAGAAGGAAAAGGAACGCACGCTGCGCGCCGCTATGTTTATTAGCGTGGATCTTGAGGCTGCTGGGGCGGTTGAAGCCCTTGCCGCACGTCTTGCATACGTGTCGTTTATCGTTATCGCCGTGCCACTGACAATCTGCATCGATGTCCACACCGCGCGCATGGCCGTCCGTATCCAAATCCACCGAATCTGCGTCGTCAGACGCAGCCAGCGAGCCCGCGCGGCAGACGGAAGCGATGTCGTCGAAGAACAGTTCGCGCGGGCGGGCATGCAGCAGGTCGAAGGAGGAGAATTGTGCGTGTTGTCTTGGTGGGGGTGGATGCGCATGCACGGATTCGCGGGGAACGAACTGGTTGTGGCAAAAGGCGGCGGCAGGGTGCGCGATGTGCTCGGGGAACATCTCGTACAGACTCGGAAGTACGAGGGGCCCACGGGGTGAAGTAGCGGCTGAAGGCATGGCAGAACGTGTTGCCGTCTTTTCTTCAACCCGCATTCAGTCTATCTACCGACTTGGTGGCGGACGGTCCTCGTCCACATCATATCAATCTGAATACTGATTGCGCATCGACTGTGGAAGTCGCCTGCTCGATCCAGGCCCGAGTCGCTGTTTGGATAACATGTCATCTTATTTGTCTTATTCTTTTCATGGCCAGTGTGGATTTTTCTTTCTGGATGCACGGCGGCCACACTCTTACAATTCATGAAACATTTCCTGACCGAGGCGATTTTCAACTCAACCCGGGAGCCCTGAGCGCTCGAGCATGTCCCACAAAGCGATAAATTGGACCTGACACATTTATTCAACCCACGTTAAAGCTGAGCACCGACTCGGCGGCGGATGGTCCGCGTCCACAACTCGTGCGATGAGTCCATGATTGTTGCCCGTGAAAGGCGCCTGTTCGAATCAGGCCCGAGTCATAAGCTTCATCCACCTGGTTCTTTTTGTGCTTCTTGGCTGTTGTTTTGGTATTCAGTTCGATTGCCATCTCACCAACCTCAGAACCCAAGATATAAGGTCCCGCAATGCATGGTGCATATCCGCTCTCGCTTGAATAGCAACTTGGTATTACAATGCGGAATAACCTCATTCGACTCGGGGGCGGGACATACAGTAGGTCGAATGTGGACGAAAATACTTTTTTTGTCTTCTTCTGCCTTTGCCTAGGTGAGGCTCTAGATGCTTGCCATGTAACCAACCTCAGAAATCAAAATAGCAAGTCCAGCAGTGCAGGGTATACATCCGCTCTCTCTGGAATTATCACATACACAATAATGTGGAAGAGCACCGTTCGACTCGGGGGTGGGACATTCGATTTCGATCTCTTCAGATGCCTTTTTTCGTCTTCTGACTTGAGCTGAGTTGAACTCCAGATGATTGCCACCTAACCAACCTCAGAACCTGAGATATAAAGTCCCGCGGTGCACGGTGCACATCCGTTCTCGCTGAGGAGGATCATTTCAAGATAATGCGGAATAACCCTGTTCGACTCGGGGGTGGGACATTGACTGTGATTGGAATTCATTTTTGCTGAGTGGAGCGTTGGCTTAGGCAGGTGATACGCCTATAACCAACCTCAGATATCAAAATAACAGATCCCGCAGTGCATGGTGCACATCCGCTTTCGTTCAATCTCACACAAAGTTGCTGCAATGCGGAAGAGCCCCGTTCGACTCGGGGGCGGGACATAATTCCGCCGACGCTTTCGTTTTCTCTTTTGGCTTTGGCCGGGCAGATTCCAGACGATTACCCATAACCAACCTCAGAAATCAAAATCACGAGTCCCGCGGTGCATGGTGCACATCCGCTCTCGCTCGAGGGATTTCGTAGCAAAATTAAATGCGGAATAACCCCGTTCGACTCGGGGGTTGGACATGCAATCTCTTCAAACGACTTTTTTGGCATCTGCATTTGTTTGCTTGAGTAGGTTCGGAATGATTGCCATCTAACCAAGCTAACAAACACGCAAGTACGAAGTCCCGCGGTGCGGGGTGCACATCCGTTCTCGCTAAAGGAGTTGCGTGGAATCATAATCTGGAATAACCCCGTTCGACTCGGGGGCGGGACATGGATGCCTCAATATGGTTTCTGTCCCCTGCCATCTAAATTTTGATTGCCATCTAACTAACCTTGCAAACACCCAACTATCAAGTCCCGCAGTGCACGGTGCACATCCGCTCTCATTATTTTGGGTCGAAGTCGTTACAATGCGGAACAACCCCGTTCGACTCGGGGCGGGACATAATTTCTTCGAGTGCATTTTTTTTCTCTTCTGCATTTGCTTGAGTACGCCCCCAAACGATTGCCATCTAACCACCCTCAGATATCAAAATAGGAAGTCCCGCGGTGCAGGGTGCACATCCACTCCACCTTATAGCCACAAGAAGTTGCAATGCGGAACATCCCTGTTCGATTCGGGGGCGGGGCATACTTAATTTCTTCGAGTGCATTTTTTTATTCTTCTGCATTTGCCTGGGCAGGCTTTTGACGATTGCCATCCAACCAACCTTGCAAGTAGAGTAAAGCAAGTCCCGCGGTGCATGGTGCACAGCCGCTCTCGCTGGAATAGCTGCTGTGGATTATAATGCGGAATAACCCCGTTCGACTCGGGGGCGGGACATGGATATTGTGCCAGCGTCTTCTTTTTCTTTTTCTCTTTTGCCGGGCAGATTCCAGATGATTGCCATCTAACCAACGTTAGAGTCTAGAATACAAAGTCCTGCAGTGCACGGTGCACATCCGTGCTCTCTAAAACTGCGCCGAGGAATCATAATGCGGAAGAACCCCGTTCGATTCGGGGCGGGACATTAAAGGTGATATCTGCCTCTTTTTCTATCTTCTATCTTCCCTCTCTCTTTTTCTTTCTTTCCTCTCTCCTCTCCTCTCTTCCTTCAGCCGCCTCGCTCAACGTCTAAATTAACTCGAACGTAAATTTCAAAATGTGGAGACAAAATACAAGATGTATATTAGTTAACAGTATATATGATATGCGAGTGCGGGATGCGGACAGAGTGCGAGTGCGAGTGCGGGTGTGGTCGATACAGGTGCGTGCGGGTGTCGGAGTCAAGACAAGGAGGGAATGAGTCAAGATCTAGGGTAATGCGAGGATGCGGCGAAGAAGGAAGGAACAAGACAAGACAAGAATCAGCGCACGCCCAAGCTATCGCTCACTCCGCACATCGCTCTCACTATACGCGCCCGCGTACCCCACCCCAACTCCCATCCCTCCTACTCCAATCCCATGCCCGCCCGCACGCCCCCCGTGACCATACGCATCCCACCCGGACCCACGCGTGTGCGGTGAGTCATACGTATACGCGTATTGCGGCTCCCGGGCCACCGAGTACTGCGCGTGCGGGGACGGGTATCCCGGCGCTGATGCACCCGCATGCGTACGCGACATAGCCGGCGCATACGCGGGCTCCCAATTCGCACGCCGTACCATCAACGAGGGGTTGTGATTGCGATTGGGGGAGGTGGGAGACATGGAGATGGAGGAGGTGGGGGAGCGCGACACGGGCACGGGCGCGGTGGTGAACGGCGACGGCAAGGTGAGTGAGAGGGCGAGAGGGAGGTGTGCCCTCGAACCCGAACTGGCGGACCCATGGGCGCGAAGGTGCCGGCGCATGTTGGAGTTGACGTTGAATGCACGGCCGCAGCCGGGGAACGGGCATTGGAACGCTGTTGGCACGCAATATCATCATGATTAGACAAATCAACTCGGTCAAATGGGAAAGAGAAGGGAAAGGACGCACGCTGGGCGCCGTTATGTTTATTAGCGTGGATCTTGAGGCTGCTGGGGCGGCTGAAGCCCTTACCGCACGTCTTGCACACGTGTCGTTTATCGCTGTCGCCGTGCCATTGACAATCTGCATCCCCGGCATCCCCGCTGCGCCCATGACCATCCGCATCCAAATCCACCGAATCTGCGTCGTCAGACGCAGCCAGCGAGCCCGCGCGGCGGACGGAAGCGATGTCGTCGAAGGACAGTTCGCGCAGGCGGGCATGCAGCAGGTCGAAGGAGGAGAATTGTGCGTGTTGTCCTGGTGGGGGTGGATGCGCATGCACGGATTCGCGGGGAACGAACTGGTTGTGGCAAAAGGCGGCGGCAGGGTGCGCGATGTGCTCGGGGAACATCTCGTACAGACTCGGAAGTACGAGGGGCCCACGGGGTGAAGTAGCGGCTGAAGGCATGGCAGAACGTGTTGCCGTCTTTTCTTCAACCCGCATTCAGTCTATCTACCAACTTGGTGGCGGATGGCCCTCGTCCACATCATATCAATCTGAATACTGATCGCGTATCGATTGTGGAAGTCGCTGTTCGATCCAGGCCCGAGTCACTGTTTGGATAACATGTCATCTTATTTATCTTATTCTTTTCATGGCTAGTGGGGATTTTTCTTTCTGGATGCACGGCGGCCACAGTCTTACAATTCATGAAGCATTTCCTGACCGAGGCGATTTCCAACTCAACCCGGGAGCCCTGAGCGCTCGAGCATGTCCCACAAAGCGGTAACTTGGACCTAACACATTTATTCAACCCACGTTAAAGCTGAGCACCGACTCGGCGGCGGATGGTCCGCGTCCACAACTCCTTTAAGGAGTCCATGATTGTTGCCCGTGAAAGGCGCCTGTTCGAATCAGGCCCGAGTCATAAGCTTCATTCATGATCACCTGGTTCTTTTTGTGCTTCTTGGCTGTTGTTTTCATGGTATTCAGTTCGATTGCCATCTCACCAACCTCAGAAATCAAAATATCAAGTCCCGTCCCGCAGTGCAGGGCGCACATCCGCTCCACCTTCTCCAAGGCGTTGCAATGCGGAACAACCCCGTTCGAGTCGGGGGCGGGACATCGGCTTTCTTGAAGCCCCTTTTTTTCTCTTCTGCATTTGCTTGAGTAGGCCCCCAAACGATTGCCATCTAACCAACCTCAGAACCTAAGATATCAAGTCCCGCGGTGCACAGTGCACATCCGCTCTCGCTTCTGGAGTTTTGTAGCAAAATTAAATGCGGAATAACCTCGTTCGACTCGGGGGGGACATAAGTTCGGCGGAAGGGTTTTTTTAAATCTGCTTTGTCATTGCCTGGATAGGTTCCAAATAATTGCCATCCAACCAGCGTTAGAAACTAGAATACAAAGTCCTGCGGTGCAGGGTGCACATCGGTGTTTTCTACAACTGTCGCATAGAGTCATAATGCGGAAGAACCCCGTTCGACTCGGGGGCGGGACATGGATGCCTCAATGTGGTTTTTGTCCCCTGCCATCTAAATTTTGATTGTTATCTAACCAACCTTGCAAGTAGAGTAAAGCAAGTCCCGCAGTGCACGGTGCACATCCGTTCTCTCTAAAAGGTTGCTTTGGATTATAATGCGGAATAACCCCGTTCGACTCGGGGGCGGGACATGGATATTGTGCCCGCGTCTTCTTTTTCGCTTTTGGCTTCGGCCGGGCAGACTCCAGACGATTACCATCTAACCAACGTTAGAATCTAGAATACAAAGTCCTGCGGTGCACGGTGCACATCCGTGCTCTCTAAAACTGCGCCGAGGAATCATAATGCGGAAGAACCCCGTTCGATTCGGGGCGGGACATTAAAGGTGATATCTGCCTCTTTTTCTATCTTCTATCTTCTCTCTCTCTTTTTCTTTCTTTCCTCTCTCCTCTCCTCTCTTCCTTCAGCCGGTTCGCTCAACGTTCAAATTAACTCGGATGTAAATTTCAAGATTTAAAATGTGGAGACAAAATACAAGATGTATATTAGTTACAGTACATATGATATGCGAGAAGTGCGAGTGCGAGTGCGGGTGGTGTGGTCGATACAAGTGGGTGCTTGCGTGTGTCAGGGCAGGAGGCAGGAGTCAAGAGTGAGTCAAGATCTAGGGTAATGCGAGGATGCGGCGAAGAAGGAACAAGAACAAGAACAAGACAAGAATCGACACCGCCTATCGCTCACTCCGCACATCGCTCTCGCTATACGCGCTGTTAGCGAAAGCGGGTGCGTAGAGAGTTGAGCACGAGCTTACGTAGACGTAGCACGCGTTTGAGTGAGTTGGTGTTGCCGTGTGGCAATAAAGTAGTTATTTATATGTTCAAATTCTTATCAAATCAACACTGTTCCCTACCAATATCTACCTTGCGCAGCCGACTAACGAGAGTGAATCTTCGTTAGACTTAAGCAAGCGGGAAACGTCTCCGTGCTCTTAGGACTGCGGTACTAACGTCGGTGTAAGCTTATAGCGTTACCTCAAGGTTAGTTTTGGTAATATCTCAATGAGCTCAAGGCGTCACTTAGAATCACGCAAGTTACAGGTTGACTGTAGTGAATTGAGTAGAAGTAAGTTGTGTCCACAAGAGGGGAACACTCCTCTTTATATACTATAGAATATCGAGTCATATCAAGTCATAAGAAAGTGACTCCATGCCCGAAGGATGCCCGAGGCCGAGGCATGCCCGAGGCGCGAGTCACAACTAAGATGTGTGACTCGGCAGTGACTCAGGTCGAGCGTGCTGAGGTCTTGAATCCATCACACGCGCCCGCGTACCCCACCCCCACTCCAATCCTGTGCCCAAGCGCGCCGCGCGCGCCGTTACCGTACGCATCCCACCCGGACCCACGCGTGTGCGCTGAGTCATACGCAAGGGGGTCCACTTCTGCGGTATTTTGAAATGGGGTTGCATTTGACACAGTTTTACCCACTGATCACGAATACGGTGGTTCCAAAGCGCTGGGTGAAGTCGTCGTAGAGTTTGAGGCCAAAAGATTATTCCCATATCAGGCCTGATAACAGCTGATATGATGGGACAGCCACTCCGAAATAGGGAATTTATCACGTGTCCCTATTCGACGCGTGACTTGCTCAATTTTTCCCTCCTTCCACATTGCACTTTTTCGTAATCTAAATATGGGGATACATGCTAGGTAGCGCTCTGAAGCCTCCCACCTGAAAAAATCGCTGAAATCGGTTAAAATGGTGTCTATATAAGGCAATTTCCCACGGGGGGGGGGGGGGGTCTACCGACCCTCAGAAAAAAAACTTTTGTAGGTGATATCTTTTTCTCTTATCTTTGGACCCCCTTGGTCATACGTATACGCATATTGCGGCTCCCGGGCCACCGAGTACTGCGCATGCGCGTGTGCGTGCGGAGACGGGTACCCCGGCGCTGATGCACCCGCATGCATACGCGACATAGCCGGCGCATACGTAGGCTCCCAATTCGCGCGCCGTACGATCCTGGGGGAGGTGGGAGACATGGAGAGGGAAGTGGGTGAGATGGGTGAGCGCACGGGCGCGGTGGTAAACGGCGACGGGAGGGTGAGTAAGAGGGAGAGGGGGAGGTGCGCCCTCGAACCCGAACTGGCGGGCCCATGAGCACGAAGGTGCCGCCGCATGTTGGAGTTGACGTTGAATGCGCGGCCGCAGCCGGGGAACGGGCATTGGAACGCTGTAAAGGCAGAATATCATCATGATTAGACAAATCAACTAGGTCAAATGGGAAAGAGAAGGGAAAGGAACGCACGCTGGGCGCCGCTATGTTTATTAGCGTGGATCTTGAGGCTGCTGGGGGGGTTGAAGCCCTTGCCGCATGTCTTGCACACATGTCGTTTATCACTATCGCCGTGCCACTGACAATCTGCATCCCCGGCATCCCCGCCTCGCCCATGGCCGTCCGCATCCAAATCCACCGAGTCCGCGTCGTCTGAGGCAGCCCGCGAGCCCGCACGGCGCACGGAAGCGATGTCGTCGAAGGACAGTTCACGCGGGCGGGCATGCAACAAGTCGAAGGAGGAGAATTGATGTCCTGGCCCGGGTGCCAGTGGGGACGGGGGCGCATGCGCATGCACGGATTCGCGGGGGACGCACTGGTTGTGGCAGAAGGCGGCAGCGGGGTGCGCGATGTGCTCGGGGAACATCTCATGCAGACTCGGGAATACGAGGGGCCCGCGGGGTGAAGTTGCGGCTGAAGGCATAACACAGCGTGTTGCCGTCTTTTCTTCAACCCGCATTCAGTCTATCTACCGACTTGGTGGCGGACGGTCCTCGTCCACATCATATCAATCTGAATACTGATTGCGCATCGACTGTGGAAGTCGCCTGCTCGATCCAGGCCCGAGTCGCTGTTTGGATAACATGTCATCTTATTTGTCTTATTCTTTTCATGGGGGCAAGGATATTCTGACGCAGCACTGACGTTTGACGTATGCAGCGTCAGTCTGCGTCAGTTGAATTCTGCGTCAGTAGTTGAAGTTACCTTTGCCGCCATCGCTGAGGTCTGATATCCCGGGGGCATCTAGGTGGGTCCTTAGTACATCGTTTGCCACATTAAAGTATACAGAGAGTCATCGTTGAGGTCGTTGAAAATCGTTGACTAGAATTCGTGCAACGTCAGTTAGCGTCAGTCATGCGTCAGTGTGACTGCGTCACAAGCGCCGCAACTGACGCATGCGTCAAATTTCAGCGTCAGTTCCACGCCAGTCTGCGTCAATTCGGCCTTTTGCAACGTCAGTTGCACTTATGGTTCGCGTCAGTCAGCGCCGGTAATGCGCCGTGACACAGCGTCAGTGCGACCAACCTGCGTCAGTTCAACATCCGTCTCAACTTCGCCTGCGCCGTTGATACGCCACTCTGCATCGATGTTGCAGTGCTCAACATCACTCTACCGGACCTCTGGGACACCTCCGGAGTATATATCCCATACCCAGCCCCAACTTTGTCAATCCCTCCCTGAATCTCTCACCCTCTGGCCGCCGGTCTTTCACACCCTCTGAAAATCTCTTCCCAATCCGTTCCAAAATGTCCACAGTTGGGTCTCCAAGGGTGTATCCAGCGCTACTGTAGACTTTCTGTGTTGGAGTCCAAGCGAGGAGTCCCATTCAAATTGAGTTGAAATCACTCATGCCGTTGCAGTATTATCAGTCGGCCGTTGGATCGTCGCGGCTGAGGACTTTATTCTCAAGTCGTTGTTTCCAAGATTCCAAGATTTTGCTTCGACGCCATTGCTTCAATCTCACCTTACTCTGGCCCCTTAACCCCAGCCCATCTCTCACTCTCGATGTTCTATGTTGCCAATGACCAGAAAATGTTCTCGATGGTTGACCTCAACATTCTCGACACATTCTGGTTCAAATTGTACTGCAGCACTAGACTCGAACCAGTCACTATTGGAAAACCGGTATAAGTTGATGACAGTCGATCAACATACCGGTAGAATAGCGACTGGAAGATAATCACGCGATTTAGTACAGTCGGAAGTTGCCGAGGATCATTAAAAAACTTAGAGAAATTTCGACGTGGGTCAATGACCGACTTCCTTCTTTCAAAATTCATAAGAGACAGTTCTGTAGAGAATTTTTATATTTTCAAAACTGTGTCTTCAATGAGTGAGTCTTTTCGCCCTTTTAGCCTACGTGAGGCAGGGCGTGGGAGCGACGTGTACAGCCATGAGCACAGCCACAAGGCCCCGCACAGTAATCGTGTCGTAGAGGACTCGATTTTACGTGAATCAAAAATCTGAAAACATAGAAAGTCTTAGAATTCAGTTGTCTACAAAACTGTCTCTTACTATTTTTGAAAAGACGAGGTCGAGGTCTGAGTTTTCGCGAAAATTTGTCTAAGTTTTTTAATAATCTCGGCAACTTCCGACTGTACTAAAACGCGTGATTATCTTCCAGTCCCTATCCATCACTGATCGAACGACTGTCTTCGATCTCTTGAGGATTGGACTGGTTCGAGTCTACTGCAGCACTGATATCCAGCCACGAGGAGATCTCATTCAAAGTATCGTCGCCGCTGGCAGTCAGACGTAACTACGCTGACGTTGTATAGAGGCCGGCTCGAACGGTTTTTCCAGAGCTTTCTGAATCTAAAATCACTCCTCGCCAGTTCCAGTATACCCAACTAGTCTGCTGGCTGTACCTCATAATTGTTTGCGTCAGTACGTATGCCGCTCTGCGTCAGTGCACCCAACGTCAATTGTATATTGCTTCTGACAGACGCACCCACTGATATATTTTTAATTTCCAGCCGCATTCATGCCTCAACGATGTGATACGCCGGCCAGCGTCAGCTCAGCGTCGCCACCGCCACTTGGCTCAAACTTGGTGGAATAAATCCAGCGCTCGGGAAATTTATTATCTCTATCCAAGGTCGAATTGAAAACGGAATCAAGTGCATGACACAGTTAAGATTGTTTGAGCCCAATGGCCACGAGGTACATATTGGTTGTCATCTTTATCCTAGCTGGCTTCCGATCTTGGTAACTTGGTTTCTTCTATTACTCTTTATCGCGTGGCCGGCAAAGTATCCAAGAATTGATCTGTATTTTGTGAATAGCTCGGTCCAGGTTTTAACACTCCGAGATACCAGATCTGCTATGGGTTCAAATAATCATTGGTAGACACGTCAGCCCAGATGAACTGTCGCAGAGCGACGCCGGCCCGCGCATTAGTGAAGATGCATCAGTGAACGTCAATATAGAACTGACGTTGAGGTTGAGTGGCTGTCCATTAACGTACTGCGCAGAGCCGGGAATGCATTGATTCATACACGAATTGCCGCAAACAGTTGTCAAGAGCATTTCGAAATACCTGTAGAAAATTCAACCAGTCTCAACAACACACCGTCAACGTCCGATTGATGCGAGCGCAACTTGTTTCAACGTGGGATTTCTATCTCTGGCGCCATTGGATGGTGGTGCTGTGGTGTATTGAAGTTAAACTAAAACTCGTCCACAATGTTGAGCATTGTCTGGCTATTGTCAACATGGAACATGGAGATTGTGAACGACGGGCAGCCAGGCGGGGGAAGAGATTTTAATCATCGTGTTCGGCATGCATTATTTCAACATAATATGAATTGAGTGGTAGGATGAACCACGGAGGCATTAGTCGGATATAAAATTCACAGGACTTATTTCCTGCGGCGTTGAAGACCTTCGGGAGTAGTATGGGGTACCAGAGTATAGTTGCGGTATAATGGCGATGTGTTTGGTGCCTGGGTGCGGCGATGAATATGTGCGTGCGTCAATACGGTATCCCACAATATGGCTAGCCAAACGTGACACTGCGTCAGTGGTGTGACTGCATGCGTCAATCAACGCCGATCTGCGTCAATTGAGAAACGTCACAGCGTCAGTCAAACGTCGGTGCAACGTCACAACGTCAATTTCACCCTGCCCTTTTCATGGCCAGTGTGGATTTTTCTTTCTGGATGCACGGCGGCCACACTCTTACAATTCATGAAACATTCCTGACCGAGGCGATTTCCAACTCAACCCGTGAGCCCTGAGAGCTCGAGCATGTCCCACAAAGCGATAAATTGGACCTAACACATTTATTCAACCCACGTTAAAGCTGAGCACCGACTCGGCGGCGGATGGTCCGCGTCCACAACTCCTTTAAGGAGTCCATGATTGTTGCCCGTGAAAGGCGCCTGTTCGAATCAGGCCCGAGTCATAAGCTTCATTCATGATCACCTGGTTCTTTTTGTGCTTCTTGGCTGTTGTTTTCATGGTATTCAGTTCGATTGCCATCTCACCAACCTCAGAAATCAAAATATCAAGTCCCGTCCCGCAGTGCAGGGCGCACATCCGCTCCACCTAAAGTCTCCAAGGCGTTGCAATGCGGAACAACCCCATTCGAGTCGGGGGCGGGACATCGGCTTTCTTGAAGCCCCTTTTTTTCTCTTCTGCATTTGCTTGAGTAGGCCCCCAAACGATTGCCATCCAGCCAGCCTCAGATATCAAAATAACAAGTCCCGCGGTGCATGGTGCCCATCTGCTGCCGTTAACGAGAAAGGTTAAACATAATGCGGAATAACCCCGTTCGACTCGGGGGCGGGACATGGATATTGTGCCAGCCTTTTCTTTTTCTCTTTTGGCTTTGGCCGGGCAGATTCCAAACAATTACCATCTAACCACCCTCAGAACCCAAGATGTAAAGTCCCGCGGTGAGGGGTGCACATCCGTTCTCGCTTCAGCAATTTCATAGCAAAATTAAATGCGGAATAACCCCGTTCGACTCGGGGGCGGGACATTCGCTGTCGAAGATTTCTTTTTTTTGTGCTCTGCTGTGTAATTTGTGTTAATACAGTAACAGTAAACTCCAAGCTAGCTAGCTTGCAAGAAGAGTAAATAAAGTCCCGCGGTGCACGGTGCACATCCGCTCTCGCTTAAGGAATTTCATAGAAAAATTAAATGCGGAATAACCTCGTTCGACTCGGGGGCGGGACATATGATGCCTCAACATGGCTTTTTGACCCATGCCATCTAAATTTTGATTGTTAGTCTAACCAACCTTGCAAGTAGACTAAAGAAAGTCCCGCGGTGCACGGTGCACATCCGTGCTCTCCAAAACTGCCGTATGGAGTCATAATGCGGAAGAACCCCGTTCGACTCGAGGGCGGGACATGTTTGAGCTCCACGTCGCTTTTTTCAATCTTTTTCAATCTTTTTCTATCTTATTCTTTTACGTGGTTCATGTAACGTTTAAATTAACTCGAATGTAAAATTTCAAAATGTGGAGGCAAAATACAAGATGTATATTAGTTAGGACGATGTACAGTACAGTACGTATGATATGCGAGTGCGAGTGCGAGTGCGAGTGTGGTCGATACAAGTGCGTGCGTGTGGGGGTCAAGATCTAGAGTGATGGGAATGGGAATGCGTCGGAGGATGTGTCGGCGAGGAGGGAGGAGAGAAAGGGGAAGAACAAGACAACAAGACAAGAACGAGAAAAACCTCCTAACGCTCACTCCGCACATCGCTCTCACTATACGCGCCCGCGTACCCCACCCCCACCCCACCCAATTTCGTGCCAATCCCATGCGCCCATGCCCAGCCGCAGCGCGCCCCTATTACCATACGCATCCCACCCGGACCCACGCGTGTGCGCTGAGTCATACGTATACGCATATTGCGGCTCCCGGGCCACCGAGTACTGCGCGTGTGCTGCGCGTGCGGGGACGGGTATCCCGGCGCTGATGCACCCGCATGCGTACGCGACATAGCCGGCGCATACGCGGCTCCCAATTCGCGCGCCGTACCATCCTGGGGGAGGTGGGAGACATGGAGATGGAGGAGATGGGTGAGCGCACGGGCGCGGTGGTGAACGGCGACGGCAGGGTGAGGGAGAGGGCGAGGGGAGGTGTGCCCTCGAACCCGAACCCGAACCCGAACTGGCGGGCCCATGGGCGCGAAGGTGGCGCCGCATGTTGGAGTTGACGTTGAACGCGCGGCCGCAGCCGGGGAACGGGCATTGGAACGCTGTTGGCACACAATATCATCATGATTAGACAAATCAACTCGGTCAAATGGGAAAGAGGGAAAGGAACGCACGCTGGGCGCCGCTATGTTTATTAGCGTGGATCTTGAGGCTGCTGGGGCGGTTGAAGCCCTTGCCGCACGTCTTGCACACGTGTCGTTTATCGCTGTCGCCGTGCCACTGACAATCTGCGCTGTCCCCACCCCGCCGTCTGCATCCAAATCCACCGAATCCGCGTCGTCGGACGCAGCCCGCGAGCCCGCACGGCGCACCGAAGCTATATCGTCGAAGGACAGTTCGCGCGGGCGGGCATGCAGCAGGTCGAAGGAGGAGAATTGTGCGTGTTGTCCGGGTGGTGGTGGGGCACATGCACGGATTCGCGGGGAACGAACTGGTTGTGGCAGAAGGCGGCGGCGGGGTGCGCGATGTGCTCGGGGAACATCTCGTGCAGGCTCGGGAGTACGAGGGGCCCACGGGGTGAGGTTGCGGTAGCCATGGGAGAGCGTGCTGTGTCCAAATAAAGGTCCAAAAAAGCGCAAAAAAATGCAGGAACAGGACAAGGGGCAGACGAGTGAGCGAAGGAGATTTTATCGAATAAAAGAGGACCAGAGAGCCGGGGCAGGAAAAGTCGAATATCGTGGTTTATGGGGCGATGGAGGCGAGGGAATGAGAGGAAGGAAGAGAAAGGGAGCGCGGGATCAATTTCTATGCCACCGGTCATAAGCGCCCACATTTTCCCACGTCAACGTCTGATGCGTGGATTTGCGGCCACCCGACGGGGATGCGCGGCGTTGAAACAAAATTCGCTTCAAACTCCAAAATCGCCGCGTCCCTGCTCCACCCCTGCGCCGCATTTCTGCTCCACCCCATAACTCCCTCCAACACACAAAAAAAAAACAAGGGGCGTTTGAGTAGCGTTCCCACACCGAAGCCGCCCATCGGGATCCGCAGATCGACGTCGAACGTGCGGACAATGGACGTGTGCCAATGCCAAAGATCGACGTACATACGCCATAATGCATAATTTAGCCTTTCATCCGCGTCCAGCCGTGCCATTTCTGTGCCTTTTTAAGTTATTGGGCCCGAACCCATCATCTCTAGGCTCGTCGTGGCGTAAAGGCGCAACAATTCCGCCTGTTCCTGCCATCGCCATGGCACCACCTATTACGTTCTGCTCAATAATGAACGCTTGCTGATCTGCGCTTGATCGGGGCAATCGTAATCGCGATTCTGCGGATGCGTGTGATAACCCCGCTGGAATTAGAGCGTAAATACCTGTCGGCGAATTTCTTATTTTATGCGGCAGCCGCAAGTGCTTTCTGCGGGCTTGGCCGGAGACGAATGTCAATGTAGGACTGTGTGAGAATGAAGGCTTGAGCGCAGCGCGGTGATTAATACATTCTATATTCAACCCCGCTTGAATCTCCGACGTTTATTGACACGGGACAATTGTTCCCGGTCTGCGGACCATAATCTCAGTTTTGACAAGACGTGTCGAGGTCAAACGGGTATTAGTCCAAGCACGGGCCGGGTACAAAAATGTAGCGTATGTATCAATGCCTTCCGCGATGCACTATATTGAGCTTGGACCGGATTTTGAGACGAGTGAGAACTAGAAAAATTAATATCAGAGCCAGGGATTAATATTACATATCTACTTTGGTTTAACTTCTGTAACGTTGTTCAAGATGGATCCATGGAACCGACCCAAATTCGAAGGTAGCGGACAAGAAATATATATATATATATATATTCAAGAATATCAATGTCCCGCCCCCGAGTCGAACGGGGGATCTTCCGCATTAAACTTACTTCGTCAAGACACGAGGTAGAGTGGATGTGCACCGTGCACCGCGGGACTTCGTAGTGTTGTCTTTGCGAGGTTGGCTAGATGCAATCGTCTGGAGCCTACCCAGGCAAGCCCAGAGGAAGACAAAAAAGAATGTCAAAACAGCGATGTCCCGCCCCCGAATCGAACGGGGTCTTCCGCATTATAATTCCACTGCTGCTTTAGGGAGAACGGATGTGCACCATGCACCGCGGGACTTCGTAGTGTTGTTTTTGCGAGGTTGGCTAGATGCAATTATCTGGAACCTACCCAGGCAAACCCAGAGGAAGACGAAAAAGAATGTCAAAACAGCGATGTCCCGCCCCCGAGTCGAACGGGGTGCTTCCGCATTATAATTATTTTGCAATGGCTACTTCAAGGAAAGCGGATGTGCACCCTGCACCGCGGGACTTCGTAGTTGGATGCTGTAGGGTTGGTTGGATGGTGGTAATCAGGAGCCTACCAGGCAAACCCAAAGGACGAAAAAAAAGAAAGTGAAAACAGCCATGTCCCGCCCCCGAATCGAACGGGGTCTTCTGCATTCCATCACAGGGAGGACTTAACGAGAACGGATGTGCACCGTGCACCGCGGGCCTTGGTAGTGTTCTCTTTGCGAGGTTGGCTAGATGCGATTATATGGAGCTCGCCCCAAAACAAAAAGTGTGTCTTCAGTTGCCATGTCCCGCCCCGAGTCGAAC